>JAJOOH010021795.1:0-22948 GCA_029582605.1 Solanum gracilifrons | reverse complement strand
CCCCCCCCCCCCCCCCCCGTACCCAAAAAAATAAAAAATTGAACTGTTATTATTAAATTATTTTTCGATCAGTCCCAGATTTTAAAAGTATGTTAACTCACACACCAATCATTACGTGACACATGTTTATTTAATTTAAAATATTTTTTTTATTTTAAGTTTTTCTTTATCTTTTTTTTTTCTTTTTTTTCTCTCTCTTACTTTTTGATTTCTTTTTTAGAAAAAACTATAATTTTGAATTCTTGTAAATTTCATTTCACCTCCGAGCCCAATGTTCAAGCTGACCCCACCCCCTCCCCCCAATTTTTTTTACTTTTTTCTCTCTTTCGTTTTCTTCACCTCCCACCATCACCCCTACTCTCACGTTCAAGTTGAGTCCCTCCCTTATTTTTCTTTTCTTCTTCTTCTTCAACCAACTTCCTTTCTTCTCAGTGAATTTTTTTTAGAAAAATCATCTATTTTTTAGACTTTGTTGAGTTATTAATAACAAAACTAATTATTTTCTAAGAAAATTTAAAACTTTGAAGGTATCATCAATTAATTTATCTCTTTTTCATGTAACTTCAAAATTGAAAATGATCATTTTGAAAATTCCCTAAAAATTGAAAGAACTTGATCGAAATTTGAATAAAAAAGATAAATGATACCATCTACTCATCTTGAAATCTAATGGGTTTATCAAATTGTTCGAAATATATAAAAAATAGTTCGATAAAATTTTAAAATTGAAGAGAGTTAAACTATAGTAGTAAAAGAAGGAAGGTAGAATTATGCTAAAAATAGTAACATTGAAAGCGAGGAGTTCCAATGGAAATGACAATGAACTTTTGAAGAAGAAAGAAAAAAAAATGAGGAAAAAAAGTTAAAATAATAAGAAAAACAAGAAAATATATTTAGGGAAAAGGACCTAATATACCCCTCAACTTTGTCATTCAAAAATAATATACTCCTCGTTATGAAAGTGGTTCATATATACCATGTTGTTATACAAATGTCTCACATATACCCGCTTCCTCTAATGGAAGTGAAAAAATAATTTTAAATTGTTTTTTTATTAAAATAAATAATCCATTTAGAGGTAAATTCGATCTTTCTCACACATTTTTTTACTTTTTTAGTTCAATGGCTAATTTGAATTTATTATTTTGATGGTCAAATTTATTTTTTCACTTACTTTCTTGTAAAATTTATCATAGACTCACCAATTTTTTTTACAAATATAAAAACTAAATTACGACATAGCCGCAAAAAATGGTTTTAAATTCTTATTTTTTCTTACTTTTTTCCTTTTTCCATTGACACTTCGTTCTTTTTATTTCTCTTATTATTATATTAAAGAATGAAAGAAAAATAAAATAAGAATAAGAAACAAAAATAATAATAATCAAAGAAGTCAAAAATAATTTATGTGTGAAAAAGATCAAATTATATGATTTTTTTAAAAAAATCAAAAAGTAATTTAAAATTAATTTTATCACTTTTATCATGGTAGGGGTATATGTGAGCCACTTTTGTAACGGTAGGGATATACATAACTCATTTGTGGAACAATAGGGGTATATATGAACCACTATCATAACAAGGGGTATAGTAACTCTAAATAACAAAGTTAAGGGGTATATCATGTCATTTTCCCTAGATTAAATACTTTTAAAAAAAATTAAGGGAAATTTAATTAGCAGTGTCCAAATATAATATTCTTGTGATAATTTTTTATGATGGGTTGTATTAAAATAAACTAAACAATGAGTCATATCTTAACCTGATGACAAATTCTTGTCAAGTTTTAATTTTTTAATTTACATTTTATTTAATAACTAAATAAGAAAATATTTTTTTTATTTTTTTGCGGCTATATATAACATATCAAACCAAAAATAATAATATAATTTTTTATGGTCCAATCTGAATTACGTATTTAGCTCTAATCAACCCAAATTTAGATGTGCGGAATTAAGTAGATTAAAATAAATTCAATTAATAAGTATATATTATTAACTCGCGTAAACTTGAACAAATTAGGCAAATCATGTTTTCAATGGCTAATTTATCATCCCTAATATAATGACAACATTCTTTACAAAGACATATTATGTACTCATTGTATTATTATGTATACATATAAACTTCAAGAAATGTCTAATTATTCCCTTGTAGCAACTAGCAAACTCTCATTTGAGTTTTGACAAGTTTTATTCGTTCTATTATTATAATTTTTTGCGTGAAGAATAAAAGGGGAATATTCTCGTTTTCGTTTTCATTTTATTTTCCTAATATTTTTGGTTGCTTCTTTTATGGAAATATCTGTTAGTGAAGTGATAACTTGAAGTGGGCCATACGTTGGGTTAGAGAACTTAAATGGTCTGGGCTAGTAAATAGAGGAAGTGGGAAAGCCCAAGTTATTAAATGGGCTCAATTAACAAGGTCGCTCTGCAAATTTTCTATTTTTCAACAGATGATATTTTTTCAAATTATTTTATGTTGAAAAAATTGTATAAAATAACAAACTATTAATTCAAATTAAATGTTATAACCATAGTTTCATTTAATTGTTATCCGTAGCAAACACTTGTCATTCACCTCTCTCCCCAGAGAATCTCGCTCGCCACTCTCCCTAATCTCACTCGTTTTATACAAACACATATGTATAAATTGTGTTTGTGTTTGTATAAAGCAAGAGAAAACTGTATATACAAATACATATATTTTCGTCTTATACACTTATAATTATACAAATACAGGTCCTCCCCTACCAGTTCTCTTTTGCCTTTCTCTCTTTCACGCTTTATACAAACACAAATTATACAAATTACGATGTATAATTTGTGTTGTATAAAGCGAGATAGAGAGAGATTTGATATACAAATGTTTTATTTCGATTCAATTGTATACAAATTCAAATTTTATGCAGATATATATACAAACACAATCATTGATACATATACATAGTAGTTACATATATACAATTATCTAACCGATATACATATACAATCGCTGCACTTTTATACAAACGAATGTATGCCTGCAATTTATACAAATCTGATGCTTCATACCAAACATAAAATTTGTTATGGAGCGCAATTATGCAAACTATAGCTATAACATACAAATATGATTTTTATGTTTGTTAAACCTAAAATTTACTCTTTTATGTTAGGTAGTAAGCAAAATATATTAGGTTAAAAATATTTATATATAATCTAAACAAACATTATAGGGAAGGGATTATAGATGTAGATCGTATCGTAGGGTGAAGTGTGGGTAGGGAGATTGAATGTTGGGCGTGAAGAGGTTAAAAGAGATAATCAGTGTGGAACATCATTTATGAAACTTGTTTTATCCAATTTTATTAGAGAGACTATTTTTTCTGCTTTTTAATAAACTTGCTTTTCTAAAAAAAGAATAATGCATATTTTAATCAATCTAATCGATAACACTTTTCCAAACTCCTTGTTTATTTCATGGAAATATATATATATATATATATATATGCCGACAATAATACCTAAGCTTTCTATCAAGAAGTTTTTTCTAAAAAATAAAAAATAAAATGCAACTTATACTCTTTTTGTACATAATCTTTCCCAAAAAGGTTTTTTCCAAATATAAAATTAGTAGGAATTCATAGAACGTGTAGACCTTCCCTCCATCACTCTACGTCTCAACACACTTGCAAGTTGCAATATATGTAGATTTTAGTTTATTAAAAATACAGATAGGTTGATTCAAAAAAAAATAAAAAATACAGATAGGCAACAACGTCATCAACTTAACATCAGCCACACCTTAATTATTACAAAACAAATCCATAAATTATCTATTTTCTTGTAAATTAATTCCACAACATATTCAGCGGCAATCAGTATGTAAATATCTCTAAAGCCTACATCGATATTATATTAAATTCAAGGTAATTAACTAATAATGATATAGACTTTAACACTCTTTGTTATTGTATATATTTATTGCTTCTAAAAAAATGTGTTTGTTATAGTGTCAGCTTTCATAATTGAAATCTACATATATTATTATTCCCTAATTGGAGGTGCAAAGCACTTCTTTGATCTGATATCATGATGGAGCAAAAAGAATTTCGTGTATCAATTTACAAAATCAAATAAATTAGTATGAATTAGCAGTTCTTGTCTCCCACTTCCTAACTAGCCATGTAAAATATTAATTATTTTGATCCATCTTATCCAGCTACATAAATAGGAAAATAAAGAAATATTTTTTATATTACTCTAATTATATTTAAAAGAGAATCTAGAAATCTCAATTATGGTTTGTCACCAATATAATGTTGGTATTATTCCAACAGTAGGTAGCTATTCTAACTTCTGGAATTTCAATTAAATTGAATAATTGTACAAGGAGAATTTTTTTAAAAGGTAAAAAAAATATAATCTGTAATTACACCAACTATGTAATTTTGGGGCAAAAAGGAATAATATATAGTAGCTAGGTTGAAAATTGGGGAAATATATAAGTGTTTCAATCATATTCCATGAAATAATTAGATATATAATATTATAGATTGATTTTATTTATGTTTTCTAGTTGTAAGACTTTAGGGGGTGTAAGGGTTCCACAACAGCATAATGTGGACAATAATGTGTTAACAAGTAATTATTGGATTAAATTTTTGACACTAGGAGAGATTTGGAGATTATTATAGCATAAAGTCAATAGTTTTGTTTTTCCAAACATAGAAATAATTAAAAAGTCAATTAGTTAAATATATAGCAATTTGCAACAAATTAAAAGTGCTAAACCCTAATACTTTCGTGGCAGCTATAGTACAAGAGTACAACTTGCATATAATACTTTCTAATGTGTGTAAAAATGAAATGAATTCACAAGACGTGGAAATAATATTATAAATCAATTTGTCAAATAAATGAATCTACCTACAAGTGGGGCAAAAAAATAATTCCTATATTTCAGATATTTTCATCTAATTATTATTGTCAAGAGTAGACCTAGGAGCTGGCAAAGTCGTCGCACTTGATGTTGTTAAAAATGGTTCTCTTCCTTCTTTACTATTTACCGTCTACTTAGTACACAGCTTTCATTAGGTGTAGATTTTGAGGAAGGGTCGGATTATATATAAGATGGTCTATTTTACTTAGTCTTACTTTGTATTTCTACTAGAAACTTTCACATTGTAAACTCGTGACGTTCAGATCATGTAATAATAATTTTACGCATTATTCATAACATTGTACAAGTTAAATAGAAAATTATTTCGATTTTTATTGACATACCAATAGCAATATAATGTATCCTACTATAAGAAAGTGGTTCCTTTTTTCCTTTACCATTAGCGATAACGTTGAGTCGTCGACATGTCAGCCGAAAGGGGATTAAAAACTACATTGCTAGTTCAATTTAATTAAGGGGTATCAAAATATAAAGAAGTAAAATTGCGTAGAAGTAAAAGAGTGACACAATAATATATATATATATATATATATATATATATATATATTTATTCATTCTTGTAGCTACACAATGTAATTTTCCGATGAAAGAGTATATCTGGCTCCGCTACTGATTGCTACACTATTTTTATTATTACTTCCTCCATTTCAATTTATATGACATAATTTCAGAGGTGGAGCCAAGGTTAGGAGTTTGGGGTTCTAAATCAATTTTGTTTGGGGGTTCGCATGTTAATATACGTATATTTATTTAATTTTCTAATATAAATATAGGATCTACGAAAAAGCTAGTGGGTTCGTCCGAACCCATGAAACTCCACCTAGCTCCACCTCTGCATAATTCATCTGTACATAGAGTTTTTTATTAAGAAAAAACAAAAATAATTTTGAAATTTATAGACTTAAACACGACATATTATTTGTGTGAATATAGAAATTCATTATTATGAATGAAATTGTGATAAAAAAAAATTCTAACTCCTAACTAAAACTCAAATTTGAAATCTCTGGCTAAAGAAATCATGTTTATTATTTCATTACAACTCTCCAATAATATTTCAAAAGCTCAATTACATGGCAACACAGTACACAAACTCAACATATTATATTCCTCGAGGAAAAGGAGAAAAAGAAATATATACTAGTTGGTAAATTTAAAAAAAGGAACTAATTAAGAGAATCCCAATAAAATATGGATTATCATATTACACTACTATTTTAATATACTTTGGTGTAATATTTAATCCTCTCCAATAAGAAAATGCCGTCCAATTCTTAGTTCCAAAAGGCAAAACATAGATCTTTTTCTTCCAAACTAATTTTAACCCTCAAGTAGAGACTTTTCCTATTTAAATACCTTCCCACCATTACTCTAACATTAATACCAACAATATCTTCTAAATTTCTCTCTAAACAGTTTCAAATTTTAGAATCGATCGAAAGGGAGAAAGAACTAAGATGAAGCAAATAACCACAAGTGCAACCACTAGTCCAAGTTGTTGTAGGAACAATTATAAGATGAATAGAGATTCACATTCAATATCCAAATTGAAGCCAAAAATTCGAATAATTCATATAATAGCACCAGAGATCATCAAAACAAACGTAGAGAATTTTCGCGATCTTGTACAAAGGCTAACGGGGAAGAATGCTGCACGTGAAGTCAAAGGGAAAAGGGAAAAAAAAGAAAGGAAGAAGATAGAAACATCACCACCACAACAACAAGAAGATCAACAACATATGATGGTGATGAACATGTTGCATCAAGATAATAGTACTAGTAATAATTATAGGATGAAAGAGGAAGAAAGTAGTAGTCATGAAGAAGGTATATATGGAAGTATTGAAAATTCATCAAATGGATTTTTAAGTGGCTTTGGATCAATGGAAGGATTTATTCAAGACTTAGGTCATGATCAATATCCTTTATTTCCTAATTTCAAGCCTACTCAAATTAATATGTTTGGTGAGATGCCCCTTTGCTAAATATTTTCTTGAGAAAAAAAAAGATACTATAATTTTAACGAATCAATATATAGTGTGAGGGGGATTGTGTGACCATGATCAATGACTTCTTGATTATACTTTTTTTTTCTAATTTTTTTTGGTTGGATTTGGAGTGGTGAGGAAAAGGGGTTTGGGGAAAGGGAAGATGATGATTGACTTTTCTTTTCTTTTTTTCATTTGTAGAGAGAGGATTCATACATGTGAATATAATGTTTTCTTCAATTCTTGTAATTAATTGTTAACATTTTGTGATTATTCTTTGATATATTTTTTCGTTAATTACCCTTTCATAGATCTTATCTATTTCTCGATGCATCGAAAGCTCTTGTTGTATAATGTCATAGTTGATAAATATATGTACATTCAAAAAGAAAATTAACTTTTATATACCCAAATATTAGAAACTATTTCCTCAGCAAGAATTCCTACATTATCGACTTAGTAGAGTATTTATTCTTAGATGGACAAAGGGTTTCAATTACTTACTGTATTGTCTATTTCAAAGAACCAAAAAGTGAAAAAAAATAAATTGATAATGTAGTTTAGAACTATTGAGCATAGCATTTTACTCAATACAGTGATGTTGGTGAAAATATATTAATGCCTATCGAATGTTTTTTTAGGATTTATAGTTGTTCTTTAACTAAGAATCCTCTATATTTCCATCGGTTGGCAATGTACATGGAAACATTAATTTTATTTGTAATTTTAATCTTCGATGATCAAGTTACTTGACATTTTACATCTACATATAATGAGATAAATATAACTTTTGCACACTTTTCATTAATTCATGAACATGATCTATACATATTCTTAATAGTAGCAGTTAAAGTACATTTCATTGGGCAGCCTGATTTTGACTATTTTATGTGTTATTCATTCTTGTTCGTACTCTGCGCAAGATGGCATGAATTGGCCTGCGCTGCTTGTTTCCTAAATTCAAAGAAAATTTGCCCTAAACGTTACAAACGATTCCGACTAGGCAAGTGAATTTAATTTTTTTACCGCCTAGCTAAAAATTTAAAGATTCTTACTACTTTGGAGTTTGGAATGTTCTCATTCATAAAATACTTCAAGAGTATGAAAATAGTTAGTCATATCAATGATGCAAATATGGTTCAAGTATATATAACTCCAAAAATCTACTGTTTGTTCATACTACTACATAAAATGTTAGGGGAAGAACTAAATGTCAGATGCAGTTAGTACACAGGCCTAAATGTAATGGCATTGGTTGCTATAATATGTAATTTTGATCGAATCAACAATAACAATAACAAATTTAGTATAGTCCCACAAGCAGGGTCTGAGAAGAGTGAGATACACGCAGACCTTATTTCTATCTTTACGTGGTAGAAAGATTATTTTTAATAGAAATCTTCTACTCAAAAGACTCATTTTTCAGAACAATTTAAAAAAAATGTTAAGTCTTAGAATTTGAAGGGAAAAGGGAATAATAGGTAGATATATTAATAGGCAAAAGTGTTTCATGCCTCCTCTTTTTTTTTTTCTAAAAAAATTATAAGACTGATGCAAACAGAATATGTGTATTTCTTAGTTGTGTGAGTAAATGTTAAGACTTTAAATTAATGGAGATCGAGGGGTTCCACAACATAATAATGTGGATAATATACAATGTGTAAACAACGACTTTTGGATTTAATTGTTAAAACTACAACTTTGATTATAGAGCACTTTATTTTTTTATAACATAAAGTCAAGTGTTCCCTAACCAGACACCTTGCTTAAACCTAAAAAAGTCAATTAGTTAAGTAAGAGCAATTTGCAACTAAGAACTTAAGTACTAAACCTAATTAATTCCAGCTTATAGCTCTACTACAATTTGCTATACTCTAATATAAAAAAAATGAATATATAAGAGTTGATTTTATTTTATTTTTGTTATATTATATTATAAGAGTTGATTCTTGTTCTTCTTATCCTATTCTACAAGCTATAACCTCTAGAGGTTCAGATGGTAATTAAATATATCATTTATTTAAGCATTTAAGATTAATCAATACTAATCCTACTCAAGTTGCTTTTAATTTTTCATAATCCAAGTTGTCTAGTAAATGCAATTTGCCTCAATAATCGATCATGACAATTGAGTTAAAATATATTAATCATTTTGAATTAGGAAACATTAATCCTACTCTTCCATATTAGCCAAGAGATAATTAACATTAAATAGTTTAAGAAGAATTAAAAAAAAATTGCAATAAGTTGAGAAGATGGTAAAAATCTTTCCTCGTGCCATCTTAAAGTTGACTCTTGAGGAGGGAAAATCCATCAATTTCTTGGCGGTGATGCTTTTATTACTTTAAATATTATATAAATTTGTGTTACATGATATATTAAAGAATTCAAAAAGGATAAAGATGAAAAATTAGTTGATATAATATCAGTTGACTTGAGATTAACTAATTAATTAAGTGAACATCACAGTTAATTACTAAGTCGGTTGCCATCAAGTCAATATACTATATTTCTTGGCGGAAAAAGAGAAGAAAAAAAGGTTGATAAACTAAAATATATATACTTCAAGGTAAATCCCAAGTACTTAACACAAGAACTTGGATTAATCAATATTGTATTATCTATAATTAATATAGTAAAGAAGTGGGTGGTGATTGACTTCGTTTTCTCCATTTTGTAGATATTCATACTTCTCAATGTAAAAAAAAATTGTTAATTTCTACGTATTTGTTTGATGTCAATATTACGTAATTAATTGCTAAGCCAATAAATATTGTTGGCGTCTTTAATTTTGTGACACTTTGATTATAATTTTTAAACCTAGAGATCATGTATGTGTGGACAATTAAAATATACTTTGGTTTACATTTGCATTCTGACTTCCAAGTGTGAAAGAGAATTTTGTAATCACTAGTTGTAAATATACAAACATGTTGGTGGCCTCGATATCATTTTCTGTTTCTTCATATTTTATCTCTTGTTGTGTGACATGACAAATCTACCGTTTGTTTGATATTTACATCAAATCAACAAATGCATGATAAGTATCTTAATATCACCTTATCGACATTTACAAGTAAGTACATGACTTGTAAATCTTTAGTGGGGCCTAAAAGATCATTGCAAAATGTATATGAGAAGTCAAGGCTATAGAGTTTTTCCTTGTCCCTAGAGAACAAACGATATTTCAGACAAAGATGACCAGTACATTAATCCATGAAAACATTTATAGGAGAATAAAACTGTTTTACAGTATAAATGTCTAATATTTTCGTTATTGACAAGAACTGCAACAGAATACCAGGTGTTACGTTTTCGTTTTTCTCTAGTAATAGCACAAAAATATAGCAGAGGAATCAGCAACGGAGACATGATTAAGGTGTATTTCATAAGGATATCACAACCACCTGGGCAGAAATGGTACATGTTATGGAACAGGTATATATTTCTTATTTCAACATAGCATACAAGATAAACACTATAATTTACGGAGACACGCGAGTTCTCTCTGCATAGGCCTTACTATTGTTTGGTGGTGTTCGAAACATGCTCATACACAGCGTCGAAAATCCAAATTGAAGTTTACTTTGCTTAAGTCCAGCATTTTCACATGTTTGGTCACCTTCCTCTTTTCTTTTTCTCCTTGTACTTCCTCTCTCTCTTTCATTGGTGCATTTGATGCCGCATACCTGGGAAACAGTGTTATTATTAAGCAAAAGAATAAATGCAAGATAAAATAATTCTGACAAAGTGATCATATGTAGAAAAATGATGTGAAAATCAACTTTTAACCAGACATTTCCAACAGGTGTGCAAAAAAAACAATGCTCTTAACCATATCGTGAACATCTAAATAGATTTCTAAAAGGCACTCATTAAATTCCTTGCACTGCAGCCAATAAAAAGCAGAAAACCAGGTTTGTCCCCAAAAAATATAATATAATACACTTCAAGTCAAAACAAAATTATAACCGAAAATCCCCAAGGGCCAGTAGTGCATGGTTTAAAACTCGGTGGATGATGGGTTGGCCCCTCTACCTTTCTCCACTTAAAGTTTTTGTCTGTGGCAAGGTTCAAACCTGTCTTTTTTAATAAGGTAAGGTAATTCCATTAATGAAAAAGTACCAAGAAGGTACCAACTTACAAAAAAAAAAAAAAAAACTGGGACATGCTATCAATCAAACTACTCCTACACCAAAAGCACAAGCTTTCAAAACATCTATGCGTAACCAAAAAAATGTGAAGATTCTTATCATCAAATGTCTCCTATTTTTTTCTCGCCATATGTTGGATCCATGCCAAATCATCTTAAATCTACTGTTCACAATCTAGTTCTGCCAACATTCACGTAATTGTTCGACTGTTTCAGGCATTACCCACTGTACTCCACAAATGTTACAAAAAGATTACCAGATTTGTGGACTCAAAATCTTCTTCAAAAAAGTAACATCCACTACACAAAACCTCTCTTCTGCAACATATTCTGAGTTGGGCATGCATCCATGGCTGCAGTCCAGCCAAAACAAGTTACTTCCCTTGGTGCTTTAGTTTTCTATAACATTTTCCATGGCCAAGTAAGGTCCCAATGTCCAAGTTGTTTCTGTAGAAGAGTATAGCTACTTTTAACAAAGAAGATCCCGTCTTCAATTGTTGTCCAGATTAGAGAGTCCAATTTATTATCTTCAAGACTTCAAGAGTAATAGGACCCAGTAAATGTGACAAATGACTAATATCATCCATCTCCCAGTCGTTAAAATTTCTCCTGAAATGCAGCTGCCACCCAGAATTTATATAGCACTCTGCCACTGTACACTGCTTATTCAAGGAAATACTATGCAAAATGGGTAACTTTTCCATTAAATCTTTGATCTCCTAACCACAAATCCTACCAAAACATAGTTTTACACCCATTCCCCACCCTTCAGTTTAGTAAGAATTTGAAACTCAGGCCAAAATTTAACAATTTGTTTTAAACACCACTAATAGATAGCCTAAAAATTGTCCCAGGTATCCAAAAATCTACTTTACCATATTCTGAGATAATGATCTCTTTCCAAAATTCATCTCCATAACTATTTAAATAACAAGCTCTTGTTATAAAACTTTAAATTCCTTATCCCCAAAGCCACCACTTGTTTTTATCTCTCATTACAAACAGACACCTGACTTACAGATCACGTGTTGAGCTCTCATCACTAGACCAGGCAAGCCTTTCTACTTATGTGCCCATAATGTACACAGCATCATAAAAATGCCAAACAAAATTGAATATAAAGTCTGTGGTCAGATTCAAAGCAAAAGATTCCTACCCAAAGGATTAAATCCACCAAACCCATAAATTTATGTATTTCCTAGAGGGTCAAGTCAACTATCTTTATCGGGCTTGGATAAAGCATAAATGAAACATAAAACCTCGGGTGACATGCTTAGAACACTCTAAATGAAACATCTCATGATTCACTGTTTGGGCCAAGAATGGAAAAGACATTTCTAATATTTCCAATAAGTTAATCATTATCAAAAGAAATATTTCCACTCAGTTACCAATTTATACAATTTGATCAAATTAGCAAGGAGCATCAAAAACGTGATTTTGGATGTTACTCTTAATATCCAATTGAGCGAGACCAATCGACTCATAAAAGGAGAGCGCTCCTCAAATTTTACAAGCAATAATTTATCGACACCACAAGAAGAACAAAATCTTAATAGAAATTACTGATCTAACTCAGGATCACATAACTAGAAAACCCCTAAGATTCAGAAGACTTGATGCAGGCAAACTTCACTATTAAATTACTATGACTAGAGTCAGAAAACTGTGTTTCCTAACACGCAGTGGAAACCTAAGAATGAATAGACACTAATGACACCAAAACTTCAAAATAAAGTATTGAACTGAAATTAAGGAAAGGTGCTTAATTTGACGAATGAAAAGCATACATACGTCATTGTACAATTCAACTTTGACCATCAAAACCCAATATATTTCATCAATTATCCACCGATATGTATCATCGGTCTATTTGGAGTTTTGGCGAGATCAAACATCCCAGCATGAGAAGCTTTCTTCCTTTTGACCTGGAAAGGACAAATGAATCAAAAGAAATGTAGATAACAGTGTAAAAGTAGCATGAGTCTTAAATGTCAAACGATATGGAAAGAAGTTTGCCTTTGCCCTGATGAAGGCATGACATTACAAAATAAGAGGAAGAAAGGAAAATGATACAAATGGCAAATATGTAAGCAACAGATTGTGTTGGAACGGATTAGTTTCTACATACCGCTGCCCCAATGATCTCCCTGAGTTTATCATCACCCTCACCAAGACGAATAGGATCCCTCAAGCTCACCTGAGGAAAGCAAAAATAATAGAAAAATGGTTGCAACACAAGGAAGCACATCCAATTCATGATATCTACTACATAGTTATGTCTAAGCCATAGTAATAATATCAAACAACAAAAGGAGGTAGAGACCATGAAATCAGTAATTAATGAAGCTATAGTCTAATCTCTATGAAATTGAATCCCTTAAATTAATATGATTGGAAAAAATAGAAGGCCGAAAACCAAAGAATCTAGGGAGCACTAATGGGACTAAGTTTATACAGGAATTTCTTCATTTATACATCATATGAATGTCATGGTTCACCTAACCAAATAATTCCTACTTGTAAACTCTTCAACCGATCAGGAGATGGAACAGGAATGAGGAAGAGGCACTGCATACATAATGAATTATATATTAAAAAATCACTATACTAACTTATAATCAAGGTAGTAAGTCGTGTGGAAAAATGATGCAACTTTACTATTTAAACTGAGGTCTACAAATATGATAAATATATATATCTAGACGATAGGACAAACCTAGGGGTAAATTTTAGAGCAGTTTAAACTCCTAATTGCATAGAAAATCCTGCAAATCCCATGAGACAAAGAACAGAAGACAGTCAAATATGAATCTTCATCCTCATGTTTTACAACTCCTTTTCTCTGCCAAGGATATCCCTAGTGAATTGAATTGAACAAGTAACTACAGTTAAAATCCTAGTGGAAGAAATCCAGAAAAGGATAGCATAGACAAAAGAAAAAAAGGGGATATCTTGCATCGCTGCTACTCCTCTCTCCTGTCTTCCTCTTCTTCTTTTTTTAGCATTGACAAAAAAAAGGGGGGGACTTGAGAGTGCTGATGGATTTTTGGTGACAACAATTGTAATCCTTCTAGGTTTTGGATTTTTTGGACACTATACTCCCCCTAGTTTGACCTAAAACCATTAGTTTTCTCATATACTAGTAGAAGGGAAGTGAAAAACACCATATTCTCTCCCCTGGTTTCTCATTTATTCTCTTTGTTGACTCGTTTCCCGCATTTTTTCTTCTTCATTATCTACGGCAGAGTAGAAGTGCTATACCAAGTTCCATCACTCCACTCTGCTGTATTTGCTTTACTATTTTCTCTCCCCTTCCCAGCTACTATTCTTTCATCTCATGCATCTAATGGTTGGAGGTCACTGCAAATTCTTTCTTCTTTCTCCCCTATCTTTCCCCTCCTTGCTAAATTCACCAGTAAGAAAAAACGTTAGACCAAAGTAATCAGGCTGATGAAGAAGAGAACACAGCGAGAAGAGAAAATAGAAGTATGGAGCTGGAGGAAAACAATACAAGGTGTGCCGTGCTCTAATTGAGAAAAAAAAAGATATGTGCAATATGACTCAACAGCCAATGCAAGTTTTCACAAATTTTAGGCAAGAAGATAATTACCTCTGAGGGACCGAAAAGGCAAACTTTAAAGTTTCCATCAGCTAAAAGTCGCAGTCTGTTACAACCAGCACAGAAATGCTCGGTCATTGATGTAATAAATGAAACAGAGCCTTGATGCCCATCTATCCTGAAATTCTTAGCTGTCTCTGTGGGATGATCTTGAATTCTCTGAAGTCCTGTAAATTTTTCAACCTGTTCAGTAACATTGAGTGACTTAGGTAATGTACAAAACTGACTTAAAAGAGAAACATCTGACAAAGTCTACCATACCACTTTGTCCAACATTTCAGCATAAGGTACTAGCTTCTTGACATTCCAAACATTCCCATCAAACGGCATAAACTCAATAAATCGGACATTGATTGGCCTTTCGCGTGTCAACTCAACGAAATCACAAATTTCATCATCATTGAATCCACGCATTACAACACAATTTACCTGATTTGCAGCACACACCAAAACAAAACATAAATAACGTAACACAGAGAAGACTATCAGGCAGAGTTGAAAAACTTCTTTCGACAGAAGCTTGTTTTTCAAATCATGTCCTCAAAAAGATGTTCCATTCCATAGGTACAATCTGAAGAATCTCAAGCAAAAGCAGCAGAATTTTCATGCATAAACTAGCGCTAAGAGCATCAGGAAGCAAAACAGGAGAGTGCTGCCTTAGTCCCCTTTTTCAACTTTTTCCTATTTAGAAAGTTAAACAAATCCGACTTTAACCATGATTTCTTAATTTCTTTTGTACTGGTTCTTTATTCTAAATTGGCAGTTTAAGTTTTTCCAGTCTTTAAAACTCAACATTAGATGCAACAAATAAACTACAAAGTTTGGTTCTAAACCAAAACTTGATCAAGCAAATCCTCAAGATTCAATTTTAGCTGACACAGGAGGGAGTATCATTCTAGGGGGAATAACATTATATAAATCATGCTAGAGATAACTTACTTTGACAGGGTTATAACCAAGCTTTACTGCAGCATCAATGGACTCCATTACTCTTCCATGCCCTTTGCGCCTAGTCATAAACTCAAATTTTGCTGGAACCAATGTGTCTAAGCTTATGTTCACCAAATTAAGTCCAGAGTCCTTCAGCTTTGGAAGTTTTTTTCCCAGAGTAATCCCATTTGTTGTCATCGCCAGGGTTTTAAGCCCCTTCAAATTTGATAGTTGTAAGCAAAGTTCTTCAATGTCCTTCCTAATAGTTGGTTCCCCACCAGTCAAACGAATTTTATCCACTCCAGAGCTAACAAACAAACTTGCCAAGCGTACAATCTCATCCTGAGATAGAAGTTGAGGGCTAGGAGTGAGTTCTACACCCTCAGCTGGCATACAGTAGTGGCACCGTAGATTACAACGTTCAGTCAATGATATTCTCAAATATGTATGCATCCTTCCAAATGAATCGATCAACATGTCAGAAATAGCTCTATCTTTGGATGGATCTTCTGACAGTGTCTCGCATGAAGTTGAATACATCTTTGACAAGGACCCATTGTGATGACTAGTAGTTATATTTTGACCACTGCTGCTTGCAGATAGTAATGATGCTCTAGATGAAAAGCTAGCCTGTAGATTAACTATCAGTTAGCTGCAAGTAAACAATTGAGGAATAGTTATATCTGCATAAACAAATGGAGAAGAAAAGTGAAGGACCAAGAAAGAGGGTCAGGATGCTGGCTGCTGGAAGTAAAATACATGTAGCTGTCCTTTCGTTTTCCTAAATGCCGAAAAAACAGGAGACACGTGAAACACCTCTGTTGGCTGCCTGAGCAGCTCAACTTGTCCATTATTTAAGATCCCAATCATTGTTTTCCATATTAGCACTATCACTATTAATACGATGGTTGCAGCTTTCAGGAAGTCATCTGCTTCCAAGGAACAAAGAAGATATGGCTAGTTCACCCCTTTTTTGTTTTTATTGCTTCACATTCATGATTGAATTCAATTATCAAAATCTTATCTATAAACAAAAATATAAATCCTTGAATCCTTCGGGGTGGCCCAGTGGTTTGGGCTTGGGAATTCCATATTGGAGGTCTCAAGTTCGAAACCCCTTGCCAGTGAAAGCAAGGGGTTTGCTTCTGGGTCGAGCTCGTCGCACCGGGTTTGCCTAGTGCGGGTTACATCTCCTATGTGGTTTGCGAGTTATTGCATAGGAGCGGGGGTTTTACCCTGTGTTCACCCAAAGGGTAGCGGCTGCGGGTTTCCCTTGTCATCAAAAAATATATATATATATAAATCCTTGAAATTTTATTTGAAACAATCATTATTATTCTTTATATACATTTATTAAAGGATGATTAATTCAAACTCCATTTGTTTCTTCAAGACCTGTTGGTATGATCCCCGGATGCTAGGCAAAGCTCAAAGTTTTGGACTCCATCCATGTATGGTGTAGAGCTTAGAAGTGGTCTCAGAGGCCAGACCATCCACCTAGACTCACTGAGACATTTTTATCTTGGGGTAATTTTTGTCTTTATCCAATTCAAGTATAAAAAGCGTTGGGCTCATTTATGAAACTTTTTGGATATTTTGAGATTAGAGAACTATTTTGACAGAGAATCGGGTCTGTTGGTTCATGTTCAACTTCAGATTACATGTTTCCACTTTCCAAGGAATGAGATTTCCTGACGGTACTCTCCTTCTTTATTATATCTATCTTGGGTTCTACTTTGTCATTCTTCGGAAGGGATTGAGTTCGTACGTTGATTGCTTCCTGAGACGCACATCCAAGTTTTAGATTCTTCTAGTTAAACTCTTTCAAACTACTTATTGGTTACTGCTAATAGAAATCTATCTTAGTTTTTGCTTTCAATTGTTATTACTGTACATTCCATTGTCCTGTATATCTCAAACTATATCACCTATGCTCTTAGATTTTGTGCTCATTGAGCTGACCTAAGTTGCTTGGACTCTCCAAAAATGTTGTTGCACCCGTGTCAGATCCTTCAAAAATACACTAGTTTTGGAGGATCCGGCATGCGTCCGTCGACATTTTTGAAGAGTCCGAGTAACCTAGAAGCTGAACAGCCTAGGTAGGTTGAGATTTATCTTGTAAATAGCCTTAGCATGAGACTTTCTTAGCACGCAACGAGTCAATTGTGAAGCGTGGACTTCTACAACTTCCAAAGGATGCCACATCCATGTCAATATGACGAATAATTGAAGAAATCATAGACATGCCAATAACCAAACTGCTGTTCATCTTTTCTCACAGTATTCTTCTTGTTTTCATTAACCAAGATGTGCAAAGGTCTAATTCTAAATTTGAAAAACCTAAATAATTACTGCATACATGTCAATATTGTGAATCATTGAAGAAATCACAGCTATGAAATCTCTGTAATCTCACTTTTTGGTGTGTGTGAAAGAATTGTACATGTTTTATTGCAGGAAATGGAAAGGAACATGAGGAACAAAATCAACTGCCTAACTAGAGAAACAATCCACAACAAATAAAGTGAACGCATCAAATATTTGTAAATCCCTTTAATCAAAAGAGCTAATTAGTGCACAAAATCTATAAAAAAAAAAAAAAAGGTAGTAAAACATTCACCATGCGTTCGGCTTTTTGAGAAATATTGTACCTGAACATGATCCATATGTCACATTTAATGTGTGAGTAAGCATATCAACCAATAGAAGGAAAACAAAAATGGTTATATTTCCAAATGCATATAAGAATAGCAGGTAGAAACTAAATGTATGTTAAACGATTTCTCTCTCAAGAAGGGCTATACCACCCCCACCTCATATGAAATTTACTCATAATTAGCATAGGATTAGTTCATATAATTCGAGTTCCGAAACTCCAAATTTTATTATATCAAACTCACATAACCTCACTATGTATCAGAGGCTTTAGATAGATCATGAAACAGAAATCAAAAGGCGGAATTAAGCGAAATCAGATAATTTAATTCAACAGCACAATACTTACACTGTATACATGAGCAATTAACAGTTGATTATTACAACAATCAAAAAAAAACTATACAGATGATGACAAAGTCTGTGTATATTTTTTCTTCTGAAACGAAAATTAAAGGAAGCAAAAGAGGATAAGGTAAAAATGGAAGAACATACCGAGGTTAAAGAGTTGTGACGGAGATGCCAGTGGAAGAATCTAAAGATAGAAGGCGGCATTTGCAAAAAGCAGAAGAAGCCCAAAATCCTGATCTTCGGTGAAACGAAGAGAAGAGATTAGTAAGTAGTGAAGTTGTTGGGAATGGGGGCTAGGCCAGTGAGACGCCTCTACTCTTTCTCTATATTTGTAAATTTTGCGTCACCGCCAAGAGGATCTGTCTCTTGAGATACGCTCAAGGTCAACATTCATCCTTTTCACTTTTCCATTCCCTTTTTCTCAGCTAATTATTAATACTACCTACTACCTTCATTCCTAACGCACTTTGCACCACATTTTAAATGAGTTATATCGGCGTAAAATATTTAATTTAAACGACAGCTTTAAAATCAATAAATATATTCTATAAATAGTTAAAGTTTAATCAATTAACAATTTTGTCTTATTCCACAAATTAGACTTTAATATTGTGAATAAACTTTATTTTTTAATAATTTAAATCATAAATGCTATAGATGAAAAAGAGATCCCAAATATCAAAGTGGAATAAAAAACACAATTTATATTAAGTTGAGAAATCTTTGTTATTCATTATTTACATAGTCACTAGTCAAGATATCTCAGAACGTTACTTAATTAATGGTAGTTTTTTTAGGAAGTAATTTAACAAAGGTTAGTTCTCTTACAAAGTTATTCAGCTTTTAAGATTATATGTCCAAAATTAATCTTTATCTCTTAAAACTAGTAAAATTATCTGCGTCTCGCGCGAGAATTTAATATCACAGAATTTATAAAATAATACTTAAAATCTATCAGTCATTAATACTAAAACAGTAAATTATCTTACATACAAGAGTACGTAGTAACGAACATTAATAATGTAAAGGAAAATGATAATTATAACATCTTATCATTTATCCTTCAATCAATCATCTTTAATTTGATTTTATAATTTATCTTTTTGCTTCCGAAAAGTGTGACTATTTGATATTTTTGGGCATGAAATGAACACCAACCTGAGATATTAAATTTTCTAATAAATAAATAATCGTTATTAAAGGATAAATAAATTTTAAAAGACTAAAAAAAGTGAACAAATATTCTAATTTTAACGTGTAGAAAGTTCAATCCTACCTTTTGGATTTACATTTATCATTTTATAATTCCCCCTTTAAATGTAACATAAGTAATTAGTAAAATGGAAAATTAAAGGGAGAATGTATCATATTGACAACAATTCAACTTATTATATATACTTGAAAGGGGAAAATATTACACAAAACTATTTAGTTTGTTTGGGTGCTTTTTAAAAACCAGCATACTATAGTGATGAAGTTTCATTTGAAACTACACTTCTATTTCAGTCGCAGTGTCGAGAAACACATCTATTACTTCAAGAAAAGTATTTACTACTTGCAGTAAACTTGAGAAACTATTCATACTCTGTATTGAATATGAGCTAATTTATTGTGTAGTTATTTATGTCTTTGAGATTAAAAGAGTCTCTAGTCTAGTCATATTTCTTTATAGGTCATCTGACACAAAATCCTTAAAGTCATGTAAAAATTTATTAATTTTTATCTTATTTTCATGGTTCACTTCACACATCAAGGTGCAATAAGGTTTTTAAGGTCTTTATGTCCTTACAATGACATACCAAATTTGAATTTTGTCTTCAATAGATGGTGATATAGATCTTTAAGGAATTTTTTTTATTGTACCTTCAATAATTTCAGTAGAGAAAACTTGCGTGAATACTCAACTAACGTGTGTTATTTATTTTGTACTAAAAATACTCATAACAATAACTTTGTAGAAACATAAACAATAAAGTTCAAAGCATGTACTCAAACAACAATTAATAACATAATCATAAATTAATGAATGGAAAAAATATACTAGGATCTGTAACAATAGAATGAAACATAAAGGAAAAATCTGAGCCCACTAAATGCACGGTGTCCTCTTAAGAAAATTATCCCTTCTATTACCTGAGGTTTAAAGGAATATATTTTAATTTAATTATATAAAAAATTATAGTAATAAAAAAATAATATTTGACGACAATGGTTGTTGTGAGTGTCAATTGAGGATTGTGTTGGCTCAGTGTTTTAAAATACTCAGTTGGGACTCACTCTGGGGCGGTGCTCTAGCAAAATCCCCTGATACTCATCTATGGGGATTAGTTTTGTAAGACTTACGCTCTAAGCACCCGACCGTACGCCTTAAGTACGCCCAATGCCCAACGCTCAAGGCTCGCCTAACAGATCTTACACAAATTATGTGTTAAAATCTTTAGTTAACATTATAATACTTGTAAGTTTTATTGATTCTTTTAGTGAGGTAAATTGTATAGTATGATAAAAAAATATTTTTAGAAATAATGATTCTTTTATTATTAGAAAGTTAAGCTACTAGATTATTTATACTTGTATAATCATGTTACAAGTTTTATTTTCTATGAGTTTCTTTAATCATGTTTGTAATTATTTCAAACTATTGATGTATTTTAAAATTTCGTATTATTATATTATTATACTATGTTGTAAATTAAAAATTTAAAAATCCATAGGGCTTACACCCCACATCTCGAGGCTTATGCCTCGCCCTAAACTAAGTAAAACGCACTGTCTCACGCCCTTGCCTTTTAAAACACAGTAATGGCTAATGATGTTGTTCTGTGTAGATAACAACTAGTGGTGATAACCGTAATGTTGCTTGTCTGTTGTGATTTGTGATTTTTATGGTTATGGTGACTGGTGATAATTCTAAATAAGCGGTGATGACAATTGATAATAGCGATTACCAACAATGATGGTGTTGCTGAGAATAATGATTATAGGTGGTGATTAAGAATATTTACCGATCAATTTGAATCAGTTATTAATCAAAATAAAAAACAAACTAATTTAATATTTTTAAATTTGTCGGGAATAAGATTCCAAATTTGAAGGACAGAGCACCTGATCACTTGCACATGGCTTCTCTATCTTTATTATATTATTCATCACCAGAATAAGGAATCTGGTGCTTCGTCGTGGAAAGATAATTCATGGCTTGTATTTGTCTCCGTCTCCAAATTGTAAAAGAATTAATACTTGAATTTTTCATTTTTATATATCATCGTCTACATAATTTTTTCAATATTATGTTAATTTTACTTGTTATAATAATTTTTAATTTTAATTTTACTATATGAATTTCACTTGTGATGAAGAATTAAATGACACAAATAACAAATAATACTTATTTATGTTTTCCGAATTGTTTACTCAAAGATAAAGAAGGTATTCATTAAAGATCTTTTCATGGTACCTTTACATACCTTAGTGGTTGTTATCGGGCAAGCATACAAATTAAATGCATATATATTTTGTTTATTTTAAATTAATTAAAATTATGACAAAGTATATTCTAATTTTTTAAATTATGAGTTCGCTATTGATTAATTCTGAGATGATAATTATTCACCATTATATCTTAAGGAAAATTTGGTTTCTCTTTCCTCCTTTCCATGCATTGTTTATGAAAATACCTTTTAAATACTGAGACATTATTAGAAAGAGTTAGTGAAATAAGAAGTTTTGTTATTAAACTCAAGTAAAACAAGACAAGAAATATAAAAGATGATAGCAATAGAAATAGGAAAACAAGAGATGAGAGCTTTTCTTATTCTTCATAGTATTCAAGTGTTCACCAAATCTTCAAGTCTCTACAATATGAACCCTTATGCCTCTATTTATAGTGTAACATAGAGGCATACAAAAGGTTAGTCATAAACATGACATTAACATGAATATAATGGGGAGGTTATGAAAGTGAAAGGTTATAAGAATAATGATTATAAAGGTGGAGGTTATGGAGGTTATGGTTATCTTCATAATGGAGGAAAGTAATGGAGTAACTTCTTGATGTAGTGGACATCCACAATATATTATTTTATAACACTCCCCCTTGGATGTCCATAGATAATATGCCTCGTTAAAACCTTACTAGGAAAAAATCCCGTGGGAAAAAATCCTAGTGAAGGAAAAAGAGTACACATATCTTTTAATACGCTTTGACTGTTGCCTCGTTAAAAACCTTACCAGGAAAACCCAATTGGGATAAAACCATGGTTAAGGAAAAGAGTACAATGCGTATTTTTCTCCCCCTGATAAAAA
>JAJOOH010021794.1:0-20650 GCA_029582605.1 Solanum gracilifrons | reverse complement strand
TACTGACTGTACTGAAATATGGTCAATGCAATAGAATCTGACTGAACTGTGGGAGCTACTAATAACCGACATAAAACCACATGAGCTAAATGTGGAGTCCGATGTATACGCCCCATCGAGAGGACCCAATACACCCGGCCAAAGGTGTAGAGGTATGCTGGCGTGATCACTAAACTGATGTTGCCCACAAAAGGGACTTACACCTACGTGACTCGTAGTTCTGGGACTATATGGGTACGCTGAACCCTAGTCCAACTCGGTATTATGCTACTCCCAATGAATTAAGTGGTTAACTGGTTATGACTAAATTTCTGTAAAATACTGGATAGCTCAAAACTGAACATGCAAACTGAGAATGCAACAATTAATCTGATAATGATGTATTAATAACTGAGGCATGTATAACTGAGATATCTGACCTAGCATGTGTAATTCAAGAACTAAAGAAATACATAGCTAGGGTTCTGAAATTCATGCAATAAACTAAGTACAAACATGATAATCTGATTTGGAACATCTAAATAACTAATTCATGATAATCTGATGAAATTCTAGAAACCCTAGGTCTGTTCATAATCATGGAATCAAGAATCTGACTGAATTCTAGGGACCTAATGGGTGAAAGGAACCCATTAGTGAAATCCCACATACTTGGTGACGAATTCCACGGAGAAATCTTTTGATTTCGGAGCTGAAACTGAAGAAAACTTGCTGCGTTCTTGAACTAGGGTTCTTGACCCTTTTCTCTTCTCTTGCTTCTAACTTTCTAGGTTTTGATTAATGATTTTGACTAAGGTAAGTTCTAGTTATGTTTCTAGGCTTAAACAGACTAAAACCTCATGATTTAGGGTCTGAACGACGTATCTTAGGGGTTAAACGAAATAGGAAAAGACCAAAAGACCCCTGACTTAATTGTTGTCGGAGTGACTGACGGACGGGACTGACGGGCTGTCATTCCATCTACGGTCCGTCGATTGAGTCTGCCTGACATGGCTTCACTAAAATGAGCATAACTTTTTATTCGGAGGTCGGATTATAGCAAACTCAGTGGCATTGGAAAAAGGATTCGATTATCTATCATATCATAGGTCATGGGATACATAATTCCTTTTGTGATAAAAGTTATGACCATCTGAAGTTGAATCAATCACAATTTTCATCTAACTGACTGCTGACCCTCACTTACGGTCAGACCTACGGACCGCGCATCGAATGACGGTCCATGCTGGTCAACCGTCAATTGGGATTTAAACTGGCCTTTAGGGGCATCGATCCATGGACATGATCCACAGTCTGTGACCTGACCTACGGACCGTAGGTCCGGCCTTGGATCAACACTTTGCCGAATTTCTGGCTGAGTTCTGGGGGGGTTTGCTGAGATGAACCACGGACCTGCAGGACGGACCGTGGGTCCTCCTACAATCCGTGAATGGTGCCGTGAGTGCCACCTGCAACACCAAAAATCTGCAATCTGCTCTATTTTCGGATACGGGGTGTTACACCCTTATTTATAGAAGTGGGGCCCTCACAACCATAACCAAGATCCTACCGACACGGCTTCAAAGACACCCTAGGACACTTGAACTCTGTGCTGTGATGCCAAGTTTGTCACAACCCGAGTCTACACCCTGCACGTGGCCGACACTCAAGAGCCATTGCTAGTCCCAAGCGAACCCTCATCCCGGCTGACTACAAGCGAAAGACTAACTTAAGCATGCAAAAGCTTAAAACCGAATAAAATTCAATAAACTTAAATAGAAAGCTTTAACTCAAAAGAAAACTTCGAATAAAAGAAATTATTCAACTCGCCATAAAATAGGCAACTTAGATCTATAAAACATTTAATAAAATAAATGATACATACTTTTCAACGAGACTGACTATCTATGAAGCCTCTAACTGAAAAAGATGGAAGTTGAGATAAGACCCACGACATCCTAACAGCTGATATAACTGAAAGATAAATGAAATTCTCCGGAAGAAGGGAGGCTTACCATAGCTAACTCGAACTCTTGGATGTATCAACGAAACTCTTGTTGATGATCCTGAATACCTGTGTTTGAATCATGAGAAGATGCAGGACAAATGGCTCAATACGTGGAATGTACGAGCATGTAAGCGGAATTCTAAAGCATAATATAAGCTTGAAAAGAATTTGGAAGAAACTAAAGAACTTACCGGACTCAACTCAACATAACTGAACTCCTTTCAATATAAAGCAATTTAAGACATGTGCAATATAAAGAAAAGCTGTTTAAAAACATGATGCCAACTCTGTGTGTATGCAAAGATACATATAACACTGAGATGTATGTAAAAATACAAATAACCTGATGTATATAAAAATACAAAATACTGCTGTGCGACTTTCTCTAACCGACAACCATCACATAAGAGCTATTGTGATGATACAATGATCTTTCTCACGCTGCCAGCGCATCCTATACCTTGCCACATGTATAGAACCTGAACTACTAAGTGGATCCACTAGTCTATGCAAAAAGGATTCATCTAAAAAGTATGACCATTTTCTACCCAAGATGGCTACATGGTTTATAGAGGCCGTGAGTTATCTAAACTCTCCCCCATATCGGTGCTCAATACTACTCCCAAAATATACTAGCTCTTTATGTTTTAAAAACATACTTCTTTCTTTGATTTGAGATAATTGCTCAAAAACTTAGCTCAAATGCTATCTTGAAAATCAAGGTTTCGTCTCTCGCTTTATTGGGAAAGCATTTACTCTTTAACTGAAAACTATGCCAAAGGCTCTTTACTGAAAAACTACCTCAAAGGCTCTTTACTAAAACACTAACTCAAAGGCTCTTTTGAAAATATCAGTTTTTCGTTTTTATTTAAATGTGAAAACATTTTAAACTCTTTTGGGAATACATAATCCCCATATACTGTTGAATAAATGAACTTCAACTTTACTCTTTACTGAACTCAAAACTAAAGTCTTAAAACAAAGTTAAAACATTTGTAAAAGACTTCTTAAAATATGGTTCATGCTGAATTATGGACGTGAATGACTCGATGAAAGGTTTTCAATAACCATAGATAGATATCAATACTTGGAACTCAAGAACTTCAATGATACTACTAATTTCAAAAAAATTCCCCACTCAGAGGATTCATGCGGAATTATGAGCATGAACTACTCAACTCAATGACTCAAACATACTTCTCATCTCAAGACTGTTCGACTTATAATATTCATGCGGAATTATGGGTGTGAACAACTCAACTCGTGGACTTCATGGGTAATAGGTAATAGTCTTATTATTAGGATTATAATCTCGAAAGAGTTAGGAACTCTATACTAAAGACTTAGAATTTGAAAATACTACTACTTTCAATGATACTCAATTTAGGAAATTCATGCTAAAGTTATGGGGATGAACGACTCGACTCAAGGGTCAAAATATCAGTAAGGAACTCATGTATACGACTCTTCTCATTCTCTTACTTACTTCCTCAAAACTTAACTCAAATCGATGATGGCTATCAAGGGATGAACAATTGAACTCAAAGAATTTCTTGAACTCTACTCTTAACTCTCTCTTGAATGTGAATTATGAATTCAAGAGTTATGGGTCATGGTAGGAAGGATATCGTGATGATAAAGTGGACTAATGAATACATTTTCTTCATTCTCATACTCACTTTCTCGAGTCTTGAAACAAGTTATTTAAATTTGTAGAAGGTTCTTCAAAGAAAATTCAAAGGGACTAACTCAAATGTTCGGAAGAATTCTCAAGGCTTAACTCTTAACTCTACCTTGAATTTGGATTTATGGATTCATGGTTATGATTCATGTTCATGGATGATTTCTAGATGTGTAGAAGTCATTTAGAGTATTTAGAATCAATGAAAAGTGTTAGCACACTTTAGAATAACTTAAATAGGCTAAATGATGAAAAACTAGTGAAAAACGCCGATGCGGGCGCGTCCCTGCCGCGCCACGCCAGACCCTTAATTACTGGGGCTCATTTCTGTCGCACTGCTGGTGCGTCTCCCCAGCCTTCCTGGCACAACGAGGGCGCGTCGCACCAGCATTGCCCTAGGCAAAACTAATGAACTTTCCCTCTCGTTTTCTAACCTTAAATCGCTTTTAATCGATTTCTTTTCTCTAGTTTTCCTTAGATTCAATTATCCAAACTAAGTACACACTAATCCACTCAAAATAACACTCAAAACAATCACTTTCATCTTTAGAAATCATCAAAACCCCAACAAAACAAGATTTAGAATGTACTTCAAGAACACCTATCAAGAACTTAAATCTTTCAACTATTTGAGAATGAAATTTCGCTGAAAATAATATGTTTGGTGTGTGGGTGAATAAAAGCAACACTATGGAAGCTTACATACCTCTTAGGGATCAAACCGATGGCGACAATCCACAACAACTCTTAAGAATTTCGACGAACACTTCGATCCTTTCTCTTTTCTCCTCTTCTCTTTTGTTCTTTTCTCTTCATGAACTCTCAACTAGAACCCTAGGCATAAACTAGGATTATAAAACTGAACCTAATCATATTACTACCCTAAAATATTACTAAAAATGAATTAAATCTGATTGGGTAAGGAAAAGACCAAAATGCCCCTCTAAAATCCAATTTTGACTTTCCTTATCTAGACAACCCAACTTCGAATGGACATATCTCACTCATATGAACTCAAAATTTAGCAAACTCGGTGGCGTTGGAAATATAATTCAAATATCTTCCCTACCGTATCTGGTATCACACCTAAATAATTTTGAGATAGAATTTATAGTCGTTTGAAGTTGACCCAAAACTCATACTTAGCTTAACTTGCAAAATTTCAGATTTTGCTATTTCTAATTTAATTCTTTTTGAAACTCAATGTGCTACATCTAGTGACCTTTACACTAAATAAATTTTTAATTCCTTGGTAAAATCTCACTCACTACGAAGAGCGGTTCGAGTCTTAGTTTAAAATTTTTCTGGGGTGTTACAGATTTCAACTCCTTTAACAGTAATCTTAATCCCCCCCATCCTCTAGATGATCCATTTTGTAGTAGATCTCTGGTACCTCTGGCTGATGAAGGTAATGTGTTGGGGGTTCGAACAGATGATCCCATCCTTGTAAAGAAACATCATCAAAGAGATTTGACATACCAAATTCTATTATAATATCAGGATAAAAAACATGCCGTTCAGCACTTTCTGTTTCTCCATTTCAGTGATCCGCTCTTCCTTTGTAATCTCTTTGTCTGTAACAGGGCTTTGAGCAGACAGACCTGGTCCCTTTGTTCTACTTGATTTGACAGTAGTTCCTTTTTTCACTTTCCCTTTCTTGACAGGCGATTTCTTTGCAGCCTTCTGTACTTCCTTTGAATTTACCCTTTCTTCCTCTTCTTCTTTTCTTCTCTTAGCCACATAAGCAACAATATTATCAGACTCAGTATCACTGGACTTAATGTGAAAAAGGGTAGAGGTCGGCTTTTCAAGTTCATGACCTTCCCTCCTCCTTTTCCTAGCCCTTTCTCTTTGAACTCTGCTTGCTGCTATTGCACTCCCCATGACCTTTTATGTTTCACTCCTTGTTACATACCTCTTTTTGTTCCCTTTAGAGCGGGACACAACCATTTTTCCTTTTCTTTGTCGCTCCTTCTCAGACTTAGTGGATTCAGCAATGTGGTCAACCTCAAGATTATTGTTAGTCGTTTCTAGATCTGGGACACCAACTTTTAGGGTGTTGGCTCCTCGTACCCCTGTTTTGTTCCATCTCAAGGGAGGTTCTTCCTTCTACTCTTTAGTTCCAACATTAAAAGACTTGGGAGTGTGATCAAATATGGGTTCAAAACTGAGAGGGACCTATTCCTGTGATCTATCGTTTGGTTTGGAAAAGGTTGGTTGGACAACTCCTCGAAGCGAAGTCAAACTTTGCGCAACCACCAGTTCTGCCCCTGCTGCTAGAATGCTTGATTCAGTACCCCTTCCTTCAGACAAGTCTTCTTCAAAAAACCATTTAGACATTGTGGAAGATACACCCCTAGAGGCCACATCTACTTCTTCAGTACTAGGTCTGTCAATAGGCTTCGCAACAGATTGTGCCTCCGAGTTCTGGGATTTGTCATAGGATAGAGCCAAAGTAGGGGAACAGGGTAAAATTTCCTTAGATGGGAGTACAAGAGAAGCCACAACTTCAATAAGAGGAGTGGTGGATTTATCCGTTTCACCAACTCCAAAAACTGGAGTTGAAGGAGTTTCATCTTAAGGAGGAATGGAGAAGTTGAAGGAACTAGGGTTTTCAATTTCTTGGGAGATAGGAGTCTTTGAAGAAGAAGTAGAGTTAGTCATTTTTCAAGAGAAAGAAATCGCTTGGAAAACAGATTGAAGGAAAGAAAGAAAATTGAAGAGATTTGAGTAATTTTGATTCACCAAGGGAAGTAATATTTAAAGCCAAAAGGGTATCGGGTCCCTGAACAGTAGCGACCCTTGGTTTTAAAGTGAAAAGACGTCTGAAATTGATGTGATGAATGGGTGAGAGACACGTGGCAGTGACAGTTGACAGACGAATATTGTAGCATAAGTAATACTAACCTTGTGAGAACTAGGTCCTATTTTAGTATGCAACCCTGCCTGTATGATTAGATATTCCCTTTAGCCGTCATGCCATGAGTGTATACCTGCATTTAAGGTACCAGAGGTGAATTCTTAAACAATAAGCATAGCAACAAGTATAGATACCTGCCCTCATTAACATAATCAAAACGGAGGATTTTGTGAAAACTTGTCATGGAATCAGGTGATCTTGTGCATTCCCAGCCTTAACCCGTTCTTGATGAAACAATCTTTACTCAAGGATTTTATTAAAATATCAACCAATTGGTCTTCTGCCTTACAGAACTTCATCACCACATTTTGCTTTTCAACATTGTCTCTCAGAATGTGATGCCTCACATCTATATGCTTTGTTCTCTTATGCTGAACATGATTCTTGGCCATGTTCATTGCACTGGTGTTATCACAGATAAGAGGAATAGTGTCTATGAGAAAACCAAAGTCTTCCAACTGCTGCTTGATCCATAGTAGTTGTGCACAACAAGATGCAACAGCCACATATTCTGCTTCTACTGTAGACAAAGCCACATAATTTTGCTTCTTGGTCCCCCATGAAATCAGTGATGATCCTATGAAGTGTGCCATCACTGAGGTGCTCTTTCGATCAACAAGAAAACCTGCAAAATCAGCATCATCATAGCCAATAAGAACAAAAGAGTCACCCGTGGGATAGAAGAGGATTAGGTCCTGTGTGCCCTTCAAGTATCTCAAAACTCTCTTGGCAGTCTTCAACTGTAATTCATTTGGTGCTACTTGAAACCTTGCACACATCCGTACACTGAAGACTATGTCAGGTCTGCTAGCAGTGAGATACAGAAGTGACCCAATGATTCCCCTGCACATAGTCTGATTGACATCAATTCCATCTCCATCTAGATTAAGCCTCATACATGTACTCATAGGAGTATCAATGACTTTTTCTTCAACCAGATTGAACCTTTTCAGCAGTTCTTTTATGTATTTCTCCTGACAAATGGATGTGCCTTGAGGAGATTGTCTGATTTGTAGTCCTAGAAATAAAGTAAGCTCCCCCATCATGTTCATTTAAAATTCACTACTCATCAAGGCAGCCAACTCTTTGTTTAATGAATCTAACATAGCTCCAAAAGATGATGTCATCTACATATACCAAGCTTTGGGAGCTTGTTTTAGACCATACAATGCTTTATCCAGCTTTAGCATATGATTTGGTAGTTCTGTATCTTTCAAAGCCAGGAGGTTGTTTCACATACTTCTCTTCCTTCAAGTTTCCATTCAAGAAGGCACTCTTGACATCCATTTGAAACAGCTTGAATTCTATGTGGGCAACAAAGGCTATTAGGATTCTAATGGCTTCCATTCTGGCTATATGTGCAATGGTTTCATCATAGTCAATTCCCTCCTCTTAGTTATACCCCTGCACCACAAGTCTTGACTTGTTTCTGGTGATGGTCCCATGCTCATCAAGTTTGTTTCTGAAGACCCATCTTGTTCCAATAATGGTTCTGTTGAGTGGTCTGGGGACCAGGTGCCACACCTTGCTTTTTTCAAATTTATGAAGTTCTTCCTGCATTGATGTTACCTAATATGTATCCTGTAAAGACTCTTTGATATTCTTAGGCTCAAGGGATGATATGAAGGCTGAATATACAACTAGATTTCTTGTTCTGGATCTAGTTTGTATTCCAAAGTCAAGTGGAGAGATAAGATTGTCCAATGGATGTGAGGATTGATGTTTCCATATGGACTTTCTGGTGATCTCTTCTTCTATATCAGCATTAGATTCACCTTCATCATCTTCTGGATTTTGAGATAATACCTCCTGAGCTGAACCAAAGGGAACATGTTCTCCTGTGAGTTCTGCATCATTTTCTTTTGCATCCTGATCATCTTGTTTTCTCTTGATCAGCTCCTCCATCTCATGGTCTTCTCTATGCTCATCATTTTACTAATATTAATCAAATATCACATGCATGCTCTCTTCAACACATAGAGTTCTTTTGTTGAAAACCTTGTATTGATCACAGACCTGAAGAGACACCTATTTGTGACATAGCATGATGTGTTGACTGCCTCTGCCCATAAATTCATTGCAAGCCCTGAATCAATCAGCATAGTTCTAGCAATATTCACCAGTGTTCTGTTCTTCCTTTCAACAACTCCGTTTTGCTGAGGAGTTCTTGGTGCTGAGAAATTGTGATTGGTTCCATTTTTAGCACAAAAGCCTTCAATTTGAGAGTTTTCAATCTCTGTGCCATGGTTAGATCTGATGCTAGCAATCTTGCAGTTTGCCTTCAGTTGAATAGCTTTGGCAAATGTGATCAGAAGTCCGGCCATCTCATCCTTAGTCCGCAGAAACATGTTCCATTTGAACCTGGAGAAGTCATCAACAATTACAAGAATATACTTCTTACCTCCTCTGCTTTGAATTCTGACTGGTCCACATAGGTCCAAGTGAAGAAGCTCCAGAGGTCTAGTTGTGCTCACACTTTTCTTGGCTTTGAAGGATGATTCAGTTTGTTTCCTATTTGCACATGCATCAAGGACTTTATCATACTTCAGCTTTGGCAATCCACGGACCAGCCCCCCTGCAACAAGTTTGTTCAACAAAGAAGTACTTACATGACCCAATCGCCGATGCCATAGATTTGCATCATCAGTTTGAGCGCTCAGGCATGAAAGACTATCCCCTTCAATAGAGTCAAGATCCGCAACATACATATTTTTTATTCTTTTGGCAGACATAACAACTCTTTTAGTTGCACAGTTTGCAACTAGACATTTATCGGACATGAACTTGACTTCATTTCCCTTGTCACAGATTTGAGATACACTTAAGAGATTGTATTTCAAACCATCCACATAGTGTACATTGTCAGTAGAATGATCATCTGATCTTCTTATCCTACCAATACCAAGAATAAAACCCTTCTTTCCACCACCAAATGACACACCACCACCTTGGTGTGCTTCCAAAGAGAGGAAGTTTAGAGTGTCTCCAGTCATGTGCCTTGAGCATCCACTGTCCATATACCAACACTGACTGCTTCCTCTCTTCTACAGAAGAATCACTTATTAGACTTAGGAACCCACTTCAAATGGAGTTCCCAAAAACTGCCAAAAGGATTAATGAGAAATCTTCCTGTCCACGGGGGTAAAGTGTTCTTGCTAAAATGGTGACTGGTACTAGGTACCCTTTTCCTTTTCTTAGAAACTTTTCTTGACTTAAGAAACTTCTTCTGCCTTTCTTTTACTCCCCTCAAAACTCACATTTTTCTTTCAGATGACCATTTTTCCACAGTGGGTACACATAAGATTGTCCAAGACAGACACATACTTACTATAAGGGTTGAAGGGAGGCTCTATCTATCTACAACCTTGTCTTGTTTTGCTGTTGAACTTCTGATTCGCTAAGTTAAAGAGTATCTTAGACGAGTCAATCCATTTGAGAGAGTGGTTCAACTCTTCCTTGATCTTACACAGATCCTTCACTAGTTGAGAGTTCCTTTCCAGGGAGGCAACTAACTTAGACTCAGAGGTCTTAAGTTTCTCTTCTAGTTCAACCTTAAAGTTACTGAGTTTACCCTTCCCACCCTTGGGGTACCAGGTTCCTCATTGGGTTCCAGACTACGGGTCTCAAGAATACCTATTCTAACACTCATTTCAAATATTTGAGAGTTGGGAGCTGAGTTTTCATCCTCGCATAACCTCAACATTTCACTCATCAACAAATTTTCAGAAGTTAGTTCATCAACTGAGTCAATTAATAGAGCAACAAGTTTTCTCAATCTATTAATGGAAAGAGTATCTAGATCATCCTTGAGATAAAAATGGGTTGCCTCATTCAGATCCTCTTCATCGTCAGATTTTGCCATTAGTGAGAAAATGGAGTGTAGACAGTTTCATCATCTTCTACAACCATCATCGAGACATCTTCTGAACTATATGTCTGTTCCTCGGACTCGCTAGATGCATTTCCCCATACAGCTAATGCTTTCTTCACGAGTTGATCAGCATGAGCTTTCCTCTTGTCATGGTCTAGGACATGGTCCCTTCTACAGGGTCTGAAGTCCTAAGTTTCCTGCTTCTGACTGGGGCAGTCCCTCATAAAATGACCAGGTTTATCATATTTATGACAAAGATCATTTTCATTAGCTGCTCTACTAGTCGAAGCTTTCTTTTGAAAGTCTCCATGCTTCTTGATAATATTCTGAAACCTTCTAGTAACGTATGCCATTTCATCCTCCTCCTCAGTCACATCGTTTTGGGATGTTTGCAAGGCAACTGATTTCTCGTTCTTTCCCTCCTTCATGTTTGTCCCCTGTTGCTTGTTCAGCTCATAAATTTGGAGATTTCCAATCAGTTCATCCATGGCAAGTGTCTTCAGATCCTTTGCTTCAGTTATAGCATTAACTTTGCTTTCCCATGACTTGGGAAGCACTTTGAGAATCTTCCAAACTTGTTTGCTCAAGGGAATAGGTTCACCAAGGTATCTCAGTTCGTTGGTTATAAAGGTGAATCTTGAGTTCATCTCAAAGATGGTTTCACCTTCCTTCATACATAAGCTCTCATACTGAGTCGTAAGCATATCAACCTTAGACTCCTTCACTTGTGTTGTTCTCTCATGGGCTGTTTGAAGGCAGTCCCATATCTCCTTGGCTGTCTTACAAGCAGATATTCTATTGTACTCATCTGACCCGATTCCACACACTAGAATCTTCTTTGCTTTATAGTTTTTCTCTATCTTCTTCCTGTCCATCTCATTGTACTCCTTTCTAGTTTTAACAACTTTTGTAGTGAGCTCTCTGTCTTTCACTTCCTTTGTGGGAATGTATGGTCCATCGAGAATCACATCCCACAACTCAGTGTCTTCAACATTGATGTAATCATGCATACGATTCTTCCACCACCCCATAGTAGTGTCCATTGAAACAGGGTGGTCTGGTAGAGGGCTGACCTTTCTCCATATTGGGTGGAGCAACCATTCCTTCAGAATCTTTTCTTTTCTTGGTGTTACCCAAACTGAAAAGTCAAACTCTGATACCACTTGTTGGAATGTATGCGTCCACTTAGCTCTGATAGGACCAAGTCCTCAACACAATTTACAATGACAAAAACAGATAAATATATAAAGTAAATAAATGCTGAAAGTAAAGATTGTACACACAACTTTACGTGAAAACCTCATTGCTCAAGGGAGTAAAACCACGACATGTCTCACATAGATTTTCAAACTACTTTCACTAATCTTCACAAGCAAAAGTAAAACACAGTTTACAACTTGAGATTAACCTGCTAATCTCCACACTAAGTAATATCACCTTTTACTCAACAGAGCCTTAGCAGATACAACACTACCCACTGCACTAATCCTGACTGATTAATATAGACTTTGATGTAAGACACTAAGTTATTCACAACTAAGTTCTTACAATGATTCACACAAGCTTGAAACGTTTCTAACACAAACGAAATAATTTCTACAATATAAGCACAATTACAAGCACTCAAAGTAACAGTTGGTAAAAGCAATAATACACTCTATCAGGTCCCTGCTGTTTTGAAGCTTGAATATCTCTCTTTGAATGAATGAATCATTTTGTTGTTTGTGAGTTGAATCTATCAACCATGAAGAGCTATTGTCTAGCGTACAAACAACCTTGTTCGTTCTGATTGGTTGAGGACACTGGCGTCTCACCAACCTTCTGGCGCAGACAACTTTATAATTGTACAACATATGACCCTAGATAAGCATACTCTGCAGAGGACCAGGTCCCAGCACTTGTGAGAAGATCATCAAATCATCTGGGAGCATTAACACTTATCAGTTGTCATGATTTAGAAAATCTTTACTAATTGATGGTTCAAGTCCAAAAGATACCATAATTGATGCATGTAACATGTTGCTAGATTAATGTCTCAAAATGTGTTTTGATTTTTTCAAAGATAAAAATTTCTTGAAACAAGTGAGAGATTGTAAGAGTTAGTATTTCAATTAATTTTGAAACAAATTCATTTGGTAAATTTTTTTGAAAAAAATACAAAATACATAAATATGAATTATAGGTTCTCGAAAGATATATATTTATTTCCTTTTTTGAATTCATGAACATATAATAAATATAATTTAATTAAACGTCTTCTTTTTCAAAACTTTTATCCTATAGTTTCTTTTGTTAGAAAAGAGAAACACTCAAAAAATTACGTTCCTTTGAAAGAACAATTGTGAGATATTGATTAAATGATGAAATCATTAATTTAAGAATAGAAAAACAACATTTTTAAATGCTACTTACTTGTTTTGTAGCTTAATTAGTTGAATCCCCAAGAACAACATTCTTGAATGCAGCCTTTGTATTCAAAACCTTAAATTAATTAGATTCAAAGGTTTTAAGCTAATTCATGTCAACTGATGCTGTAAACTAATCTAACCACGCGATACTAATTTATCGTACCAATTTGTTTGTTTTTGATGATATAATTCACTAAATCAGATAAAAAGATTCAATTTCTTTTCAAGTGTATATATTATATAGGGAAAATTGTATGAAATAACAAACTATTAATTCAAATTAAATGATATAGCCATAGTTTCTTTTATTTGTAATTCGCAATAAACATCCCATGTTTTTTGCCATCCCATTTGTATACCGAAATATACAAATAGACCGAAATATACAAATGCATGACCCATTTGTATATCGAAATATAGAAATGCAGGACCCATTTGTATACCGAAATATACAAATGCAGGACCCATTTGAATATCGAAATATACAAATAGATTGAAATATACAAAGCATGACCCGTTTGTATACTGAAATATACAAATGAAGGACCCATTTGTATACCGAAATACAAATAGACCGAAATATACAAATGCATGACCCATTTGTATACCGAAATATACAAATGCAGGACCCATTTGTATACCGAAATATACAAATAGACCCAAATACATATTTTTTATGTATATGTATATCGAAATATACATATTAATAGCCATAGCAAACATAAAGTTTGTTATGGTGCGCAATTATACAAACTATAGCTATAACATACAAATATGATTTTTATGTTTGCTAAATCTAAAATTTACTCTTATATATAGATATAATAGAATAATGCTATTAATTGATAAACTACCTAGGTTAATAATATCTGAAGAAAAATTAAATGGATTGACTAGATATAATGTTGATTGAAATATTATTAGAAAATATTGGTAGCAAAAAAATTTGGGTATGGAAAAAATCCTGTTGGGAGAGCCACCCTTGAATGAGCTTTGCAGTGCGCGATCCGAATTTAGTCTGGGCTCCAATATGTGCTCCGAACACTGAGTGGAAAACAAAAAAAAAGTTAATTATTCTTCTAAAATTTTTGCAACTCACGAAATTAAAAGAATAGATTTCAAATAAAAATATAGACAAAATTCTAATAAAATGGTTTGGCCTCATTATGAGCCGAAAAGATAAGAAAATGTTAATTACGAATTCACGTAAACTCACTAGTTTAAGAATTCAAGCGGTTAGCAACTTCCTAAGAAAGAAAGTGTACGCAGGCAAAATGATTAAATTAATGCCTTGCTTTTGATTTTTTTAGGTGTGTCAAAATAAGCCTAAAAATTTTAAAATCGAAATATTGTTATAAAATAATATATTGTGGATGTCCACTACATCAAGAATTTACTCTATTACTTTCCTCCATTATGTAGATAATCATAACCTCCATAACTTCCACCTTCATAACCATTATTCTTGTAACCTTTCACTTCCATAACCTCCCCCATTATATTCATGTTAATTTCATGTTTATGACTAACATTTTGTATGCCTCTATGTTACACTATAAATAGAGGCATAAGAGTTCATATTGTAGACACTTGAAGATTTGGTGAACACTTGAAAGAAAGAAAGTTATCTCATATTGTTACTCTTGTCTTATATTCTTCTTGTCTTTCTCTTTATATTGTTCTTTTGTTCTTAAGTTTTACAATACGTTATCAACGCGAGTTGCTCATTCTCCGTCAAGAATCAATGGTAGGTGATTTTTATGAATTATCCTAGTAATTTTTCGATTGCATGGTATACTTCATATCCTTTATATTATTTGTACTAAGAAAGCTTGTTTTGTGGTTATTTTAAAATGGTTAGTAAATTATGATAATCTTCATAACAATGTGGAGAGGGACTATTAAAATGTTTTAATTTATTTTAACTTGGGACTTTCATATGATTTCAACATATTGTTCTAATTAATTGATTTTGTTCAGTTTTCATTTACTTTAAGTCAAATTCAGATTATATTTATGGTTTTCAATAATTATTTTTTTGGTAACTATTTGGTTTATCAAGACATTGATTGAGGGTAAGACGGTGATTTCAAGTTTCACCGCACCAAGTGGGTAAGACACAGAGTTAAAGTCTCGGTGCACCATGATAATAAGAAGTTGGGTTTAAGTCCCATTGATTTATCACCAAAGAGGTTTTTATATGGGTAAGACATTGGGTTCAAGTCCTAATGCACTATAGTGATGATATGATGATGATTAACATAACGTTGTATACTTTTGACTGAAATTCAAGAAATTTGCGCAATTGATTTGCTCCATTCTCTTATGTGAATGTGGTAGCAGTGCATAATATGTCTGAAAAATGACAAGTGGTTAAATGTATGAATATGGGTGTGGTAAAATGTTAATGGTCATCATTGTGGTAATTAAAAGGAAGAACATTATGGGTTCTTAAAATGGTCCTTCAAATGTGAAGGTAATTTTGTCCATTGTAGTGGTATAAAAGGTTATTGGACACATTGTTTCTTAAGATGCTCCTTCAAATGTGAAGGTAATTTTTATCCATCAAAGTGGTATGAGGAGTTATTGGGCACATTGTTGTTGGTGCAACCCAAATTTGAAAAGTTTTGTAAATCCTCCATCAAAATAAAGGAATACAAAGTGGTAGTACATTTGGTACATTTGACCTCTTAAAGTGATGTTGAGGTGAGTCACATAAATTTGATAATGCCAAAGCATGACAATGAGTTTCTAATAAAAACTTATGGAGCGTGTACAAATGGTTATGGTCCATTTCTTGAAGAAAATATGACTTGTGTTCGTATGGATAAGAACATGTTCATGTATTGTTGGATAAATTTCACATCTCACCTCTACGTACGGGAGGTTTGAGAGATTGAAAAGAAATATTTTGACATAAATGATTATTTGGCCATATACTTTGAGTAAATCACAAATATTGTGGTATGTTCTATCATGAACTATTGCTAACAAAAGAAAAAAATAATTCTTTCTTATAAAGGTTGTGGCCATAACCAAAATAAATATTATTGTATGGCAACACAAAGTTGTCATTGGTTGTCAAGAAATAAGTCTTGCATGTATTCTCCTTGAAAGAGATGGTCACCATAAAAATGAAGTTGTGAAATTTGTGGCAGTACACAAACTTAATTAAGAGTTTCGGAAGAACTAATTTGTTACTATCCAGAAATGAAATTAGTTCATAATATTAAGGTTGTAGTAAGTATCAAAAAAACTATTTAAGTTTTGGAGGAATTGAAAATAATTATTATAATGAGACTGTAAATTATTGAAAGATCAAATATCTTTAGATTACTACAATCAAAACGGGTTATGAATATTTACATAAAAGGTCACCCGCCTTTCTCTTGTTTGTTGTATACAAATATAGGCATGATGATGGAATCACATGCAAAAGTAAACTAGAAGTTTACTAGAATAAATATTCGTTGGTATACCGGTTGACCATTTCGGTTCAAATGTGATGCAAAAAAAATTGAGAATTCATGTGGTTATATGTTGAAGAAATAAAAGATTCTTCAAGAATTCTCATGAGTTGCTTGTTCTCATGATAAAATGATCATAGTGCCAGCTAAGGTTCGGATTGTAACCCTTGAAATTATTTGGAACATATAAAAAGGTGAATATGGGCTCATTCACCTCCCATGTGGACCACTTACTATTATGATTTAATAGATGCATCTATGGTATAGTCACATGTGCATTTGTATCAACTTGCAAATTGGTTTTTGTAAGGTTGTTTGCTCAAATTGTTAAATTAAGAGCACAGTTCCAAACTAGAAAATTATGTTGATAATACTAGTTGGTTTAGCAGAAATTGTTTGCCTCCAATTATAGCTAGACCATTGATTATGAGAACAAATCTCTCAAATAAAATTTAGTATGAGATGAGTTTATTTAACATGTATGCATCAAGCCAACAAGGTTCTCCCATCACAATTGGTTCAGGGTCAGGAACCAAATAACTTCCATCTAAAAATTTGGTGTGTGCACATATGATTTTATTGCTCCACCACGCACAAAGATGGATCCCCAAATGAGGTTGGGGGGTAAATGTTAGATTTCCTAATATTAGGGGGAGATATGTTTAGTAGCTGAAAATTATGTATGGGGTGAATTATCTAGATCCTCGTTAAAAAAATGCGAACTTGAAGTTCAAGAGATAATTCATTTGCAAAATGTTGCAAATAATTTGCCAGATGTATTTGCTGACCGAATATTCTAATTAAGCTGTAAATGCTTCAATAAATAGTCCTTGAAGGACAGAGTCTATGGTACGCCAGAAGCGTGATAGACCAATCAATTTCAAACGTAAAACTCCTTGAGAAAGGAGAGGAGCAAATTATCGAAATGGTCATGATAATGAGGTAAGTGCTATGAAAGAGCACTATGACATAATACTTCATAAAATCTTAGCAAAGGTTAAGGTACCTGAAAATGATGAAAAATGAAGAGATCTCGATAAGTTATGTCGTATTGGAATCGATATCAAAATGACTGTCGACGGTATCTTTGATATGAGGTAGCACTCAATGCTTTAAATGGTTACGAGGATCTTAAATTCAAATCTGTCATATAGTGTGGACAGATAAATTATTGGCACTATTCAAGTATATTTTGTTTCACTTAGAAAAGTGATGTTTTTGATCTTATAGTTCATGGATCAAAATATAATGTTAGTGTGGTACAAATGAATCATTGTGAGAAAATATAACCGTAAGATATAATATGCGGTTTGTGCCTCGGGGCATAAAGGATTTTCACAAAAAAAAATTTGACATTATTAAATGGAGATATATTCTCCAATGGTGGATGCAATGAGACTTGTTTCAGTCTGGCAATAGATGAAATACTTGAATATGCATAATGAATGATTATTATGTCTAACTAGACGACAAAGGTTATATGAAAATCCTTGAAGGATTTAGAAGGTTTTAAAGCAATTTCATTGAGTATCCAATGGTTTTGAGACTGCTTAACACAGAAAAAGAATATTTTTGATCTCATGAAAATAATTTAAAATGTCATGTATTAGTGCAATTGATGCACTTACAGATTGTTGGTTATGCAAATGCTAGAAGATTATTTGATATACATAACGAAAGATATGTGGAAGGATTTTCATATTATCATTCAAGTTATGACAAGAAACTAACAAAGCAAGTGACTCAACATATAGAAGATCACCCCCACTCCCCACGTACTTCACAAACCTCTATCATCCCTCTCTTCCTTAATCCTCTCAATACATGTATACATGTCTCAAATTCAAAACTAAATCTTGATAATCAATTCCTTAATCCTCTCAATACATGTATACATGTCTCAAATTCAAAATTAAATCTTGATAATCAACATTATACAGGAGATAAATTACTTTTGTTTCAGTTAGTCTCATGTATTCCGATTATGTGTCTGAGAGAAAATTCATATTATTGTAAGGTTTGATTTCATAGACTTTTACAAATTAGGTTTTACAATTCCGTTAGGAGATTACTCAAAACAGATCATGCTAAAAATGAAAGGCACCAGAAATGTATGATCTTTTATTTTATTTTATTAGCAAGCATTACCACTAAGTTTGTTTATTTACTCGTCTAATTCATGCTAAACTTGAAAAGTTCAAAAAGGAATTTCAATCCAGAAATAGGATCTATGAACTCAATTAACTTTGAGGAAAATCAGTCTAATTATGAGCCGAAACTTTAAGATACAAAGGAAGAAATCGATGTAGAAGATAAAGTTTACAATTATAGAACTATTATGATTTATGATTTCGTTATTTTAGGAAAACTTGTTAGAGTTGATACGCAAGGATCCAATAAAACTTGTTAGAGTTGATACACAAAAATCATGTGAAATCCTTTTGGGTTGTTAATTGTTCATCAATTAATTATTTAATTTTGGAAATAAGTTACACCCATTAAATTCAAAATAAATAAATCGTGTATCTCGACTTTTAAAATCGGTGGATATGTGTATCTCGCGTGTAATGATACATATATCTTAAGACCAAAATATTTGAAACTTTAAGATACAAATGAAGGAATTGATGAAGAAGATGAAGTTTACAATTACAAAATTACTATGGTTTATGATTTCGTTATTTTAGGAAGACTTGTTAGAGTTGATAGGAAAGGATCCTATAAATCCTTTTGGGTTGTTAATTGTTCATCAATTAATTATTTAATTTTGGAAATAAGTTACACCCATTTAATTCAAAAAAATAAATCGTGTATCTCGACTTTTAAAATCGATGTATATATGTATCTCGCGAGTATAATGATATATATATATCTTAAGGCCAAAATATTTGAAACTTTAAGATACAAATGAAGGAATTGATGAAGAAGATGAAGTTTACAATTACAAAATTACTGTGATTTATGATTTCGTTATTTTAGGAAAACTTATTAGAGTTGATTGACAAGGATCCTGTATGATTTCGTTATCTTAGGAAAACTTATTAGAGTTGATACACAAGGATCCTGTATGATTTCGTTATCTTAGGAAAACTTATTAGAGTTGATACACAAGGATCCTGTAAAATCCATTTAGGTTGTTAATTATTCATCAGTTAATCCTTTAATTAAAGAAATAAGTTACACTCCTTTAATTCAAAGTAATAAATCGTATATCTCGACTTTGAAAATTGATGCATGTATCTCGCGAGTAATGATACATGTCTCTCAAGGCCATAATATGGTATAAAAAAGTAATATTACGAATTATCGTGAATCCTAGTAAATAGGATCTAAAGTAGAGAGATTTATGTAGTTTTTGCCTTTTAAATTTTTCATGTTTGGTCGGTCAATATTTTTGAAAAATACGTTCTCTAAGAAAACAAGCTTCTTGAAAATGAATCCCTTAATCAAAGCAGGGACAACAAGTTACATAGGTGACATTGCAAATTTATTATCTTTTTTCCACTCCCAACCACCTTAACTTGACCATCCCAACTCCCACCATCCCCAAACTACCACTCCCCACCCTGGGTCCACTCACATAGTTTTTTTTATATGTTGGATTACTTTATTATTGGCTTGAACAAAAATGAAATAAAATGATATTTGGGGTAAAAATTAGAAATAAATATATAGAGGAAAAGTCTCAAAATAGAACTCTGATTTCCTTTCTTGTATTTGTTGGACATAGACGAAAAAATGGTATCAGAGCTATGGATCATGAGGAACAAAGGAAGAAACATACTAGTAGAAAGTTAAGAAAAATAAGAAGAAAATTAAACAAATTATATCCGGAATATAAAAAATTCAACATTACAAAAACTGATAACGACAAATTAGATCAATTAATAGATAATATAATAAAATAGAATATAAATATATTCAATATTTAAAGAAACAATGAATATCGAGAATGAAGAATATAAACAAAAACTTAACGAAATAATTATGGCAAAAAGACAAGAATTGAGACATAGGCAAAATAGACTTAATAGTAATATATTTGCAGGAATTTGTAAAGAATCTATAAAAGCACAGAGGAAAACTATTTTATATCTACAAATACAAATAGAAAGCTTAGAATATACACTACAACACAATTTATAAATGAATAAACAAGAATACGCAATAGATGAAAAAACATATGCAAATTATGACGGATTAAAAATAAAGATAATATTTTCTAATCTAGGAAGAAGATATAAGAAAATAGGTGACAATCTAAATTTAATGTTAGAAAAAGAAACGGTAAAACTAGAAGATAGTTTAACTGCTAT
>JAJOOH010021793.1:0-26966 GCA_029582605.1 Solanum gracilifrons | reverse complement strand
GGAGGGAATGGGGCCATCATTCGCTGCAATAAAGTTTGTCAGAATCTTCAAATTCAATTGCCAGGTTTTACCATCACTCAGGATTATTATCCTTCTGCCCTTGGAGGGGCTGATTTGGTTTTTGGTATCAACTGGTTAGTTTCTCTCAATACTATTCAAGTTAATTGGAAGGATATGTTCATAGTTTTCAATTGGAAAGAGAAACGTTACAAACTGCAAGGGATGAGATCGGCTAGTTCAATGGGTTGACCGTCCCCTTGAAGAAGCTAGTTGGGAGAACTATGATCTCATTTTCGCCTTGAGGACAAGGCGACTTTTCAGAGGGGATGCACTGATACGACTACTCGTTTATCTTAGTTTATTTTTAACGAGGATAAAATATATAAGCAGTAGTTATCTATAATAGTTATAGGCAACAGTTATAAGGCAGTTATCTACAACAGTTATTAGGTAGTTATCTACAGCAGTAACTATTTTTGTGTTAGTAGTTATCTTTATGTTTAGTATAAATATATGTATTTAGCAGAGATTCTGGAAGAAGAAGAAAAGTATTATATTTGTCTTTAGATTTGGAGATTTGTCCACTCCATACGGACTTAGTTATTGGTTAAATTATGTTTAACCAAAAGTGATGCATTAAACTAAACATATAAAACAGGAAAGTTGCAAATAAGTAAGGAAACGTCACTGTAATGGCCCAACTTACTAGTGATGTTGTTCGTTTTGGGTCTAAATTTGAACGTAACGACTTTAAAACATATCACTAAACTTATATACTCAACATCTCTTTTATTTTGTCGATATGGGATTCTTATTCTAAGCTAGGATGTCACGTATACCCCTCTTATGGACTTAACGTTCTTGCTGAAATTTGCCCCACTACATGAAAATTGCATAGACTCAGCACTAAGATTGGTACCACCTTCTTAAAATTTGTCTAAACTCAACTGAACTCTGACCTACCATCGATAAGACTAACACACAAGTGTCTCAAATACCATCTGTTACAATTCAATTCACTAGTGATATTATTCACTTTAGACCTAGGCCCACACGACTTTAAAATGCATCACTAAAATTTGAGGCTTACTTCCTCATTATTGGGTATTTGTCGTGAATTTCTCACACAAATTATCCTAAGGATATTACAACTAGAAACACTAAAATCAAGAAAGTTACTCTAGGTAGGGACTTACTGGTTAAGCTAAACCTTGGGCACCTTTGATGCATGCACTTCTATTTAATCATGCTTTATTACTTATTTAATTGTTCATATGATTAATTGACAAAAAAAAAAAAAAAACAATTTGTAGTTCGAAATAGGAAAAACAAACTATAAAACAGAAAAGTTCTTTTCTCAAAACGAGTAACGTTATAAATTGTTTTATAAATTGTGATACATTTTGAGTAGAGGTGAAACTAATAGAAAAAGATTACACTTGATTAATAAATACATGCATAAAATAAAGCTGTGCATATATACCTTGAATGAAGAAGAGGGAGAAACAAAAAGGCAAAAGGATATAATTAAGAAAAAACAAAATCCTATGCATTAAGGATTTGGCATATACATTGAGTTTATTTTTTCTCAACTTTTCTTTCTTTCAAACTTTTGAATTTCAAATTTGTTCCTTTCATAATTTCAAATAACTTCCAATTTTTTAAATTATTTTTTTAGTCCTTCTTTGAACTATCGTCTATTTGCTCTCTTGGTGACTTGAACCCACGATCTTAAATGTGAATGATATTTACCATTTGAGCAAGGCCATCTTGTCACTTTTAGGTTTGCTCGTGAAATTATCGAAGTTAGTTTTGACTCTCATGAATCATATGCACTTTGCCTTCAAAATACTAAACTAGTATTTGAATTCACCCATTCGATTTTCATGACTTATATATTATGTATTTATTTTGGAAATATTAATTTTTAGGTATGTGTTTATCGTAATGACTATATATTTTTTTAAATCAAATAAATGTTATATTAAAATTTGTGTTTGAATTATAAAATTAAAGTTAAGAAGTTCATCAAAGTTAACACCCTGGGTAAACAAACTTAGAATCAAGGTTTGGAAGAATCTATAGGTATGTATAGTATTTTGGGACTTAGATAGTTTGGCCAGCTACCAGAGTACTAGAGAGTGATTCAGACATTCAAGTTAAAAAAAACAAGTGATGTCAAAAAATAAAAGTTGATCATGATCGAATAGTTGACTTAACGAACCCAAATTCGTGATTGTCCAAATTTATTTTTTTCGCCAGAGTTATTTCTTATGATCTCCTTAACTTATTCTCTCCGTATATATTTGTATCTCATTGTATATTATTGTATATCATATGCAAGTCAATATACATACATATAAATGACATTAAGTGATATATGTTGACATACACAATATATATATATATATATATATTTATTGTAAATGACGTGTGTATGTCAAAGAATATTGTAAAGTGATATATAGAGCATCAATATACACTCGACTTATACAAAACATACACTCTATACACAGTATGCATACATCCATTTCCACTTTCAAACCATCACCACAAAAACACCATAGTCACCGTCACAAAATCATCACAAGCATTACTTATTTCACTTTTAAAATGCAAAAAAAAAAAAAAATAACTCCAAAAATGAAAAAAATAAGAATTCTATCGAAGTTAGATCTATTTAAATCTATTTCATCGGATAATACCAATGAGCATGGAAGTGAAAAGAGACAATGAAGGGGAAGTGTATAGAAGTTTTTCACATTTACTTCTAGTGATTGTATTTTTTATGTCCACTTATTTATCTCAGACTGATTTTTTAACAGAAATATTTGACTAGTGATGATAATGAGAGGAAGAAAAGAGAAAATAATTTTAGGTAATTATGTTAGAAATTAGAATGTCTTTAAAATAGGTAATTAAGGGTCCTTTTTCATTATATAATGTAAAACTCTCTTAAAATAATTGGTACAATGATATCAAAATAAGAAGGTTGTCATAGTATCTTAATCACAAGAAAGATTAGTTTTACGAAATTAAATATGAGGAAAGCAATCTAAAATTGTTTTAAACATGCATGTCTCCTATCTCAAATATTTTAGTAAATTTGGAACCGGCATTAATTGAATTGTTGAAAATGTCGTAATTTTTTTTATTGATATTGACCAAATTGTATTTTTAATGTGACATTTTATAAAGATCATAAGTAAAATATCGTAAATCATTTATCGATATTAATTTAAATATTTTATAAAATAAGTGACATTTTCTATATGTAGTAAATAAATGTCATTTGTTTTTTATCAACATTTTTCTATATGTCAAAAAATTTAAGTGATATTTCTATATATGTCGTAAATAAATGTCATTTATTTTATCGACATATATCTATATGTCAAAAAATTTAAGTGACATTTTTATATATGTCATAAATAAATGTAGCTTACCAATATTTACTTAAATGTTGGAAAATTCTCAGACACTAAAATTTATGATATTTGACCTAAATGTAAATTCAATGTTGATAATCTCTTTTGTAATATTTAAGCAACTTATCACGATTTTGCTTGTGGGATTTCATTAGATGTGTTATTATTGTATAATGGATTTAAAAGTAAAATTATTGATCAAAACAAAATGACTTTTAACATAAAAAAAAATATATATATATATAAAATAAGTTACTATGTTGAGACTTTTGATTTTATAAAATGACTTTATGAGAATCCTTTCTAATAACCTTTCCCTCCTTTTAAAACATTCGAATTGAAGTCATTTTCAATATGTAAAAGTCAAAATTATATGTTTAGATACATTCACGATTGGCAAGTATTTATATATTTTTTTTTTATCTACAAATATGTATATATATTTAGTCATTTTGAATATGTTTATAATTACATACTCAATTTTAAGAATGTTTATAATTACATACTCAGTTTATAAACCTCCTTCAACTTGAATATGTAACTCAAGTCTTTTTATAAGAAAGTTTAACGCTTGCTGCCAAAATATGACTCGTATAAAACTAGCAAAATTTCTAAAAATAGTATATTTTATACAAATGCCTACTGTCACATTTGTATTAGAACTTTCTCTATTCTTTTGAGGTCTTTTTAAAAATAAAAAAAAGTTGAGGTCATGTGAGTTTGATTTTACATGATTTTGGTTCTTTATTAGTAATGGAATTGTGTTCATATAAAAACGTTATTTTAATTCAATTGGCTGGAATTACAGTAATATTTTATTTGCTTTCTTGTTTTTGTGCTACTTAATAGTCTCAACTCTCAACTTGCAGTTGTTTCAATGGACTATTCAAGATATTTTATTATGCTTTTTTTTTTTGGATTTCAACCTTAGTTGAATTTTTATGATATCTTTTTCTTACATATGTGTAATTTTTAGTTAATCAACAATTGTTGGTTTGCCAAACAATTTAGCTTCAGTTTAATCATAGATTTCAATGTTTAAACAACAGTGTTATAGTAGGAAAATTTCAATCCAACTTCATTTTGATAATAGATTTCAATGTTTAAACAATAGCGGTTTTATAGTAGTTAAATTTTCGTTACAGCAGTCTCACATCAGCTCGAATCAAATCTGAATCCTAAATTTTTTTGTCGTGTCATTCCAATTTAATTTGACAGCGTATTTTTTTAAAATATATAATTTCATAATAAATGCCCTTTAAATGACGACTGAATAAATCGCTACCTAAATAGTTAAAATAATAATTCTTTTCTCTAAGAATTTAGTCCGAAGACAAATAGAATCTCCTCATTCCCATGATTCTATGAAATAGTAAAAGGATCCCAATAAAGGAAATGTAATTGATAATTTGCTTTAGTTCAAGTTTGTTTTTATGTCTATCTCCTTAAAATTAAAACTATTTGAAATTTAAACTTTTAGGCCGGTTTGGAATTCATTTTGGTAATTGAATTTGATGTAATTACATCGTTTGACATATTTGATTGGTTATGTAATTACTTAGTCAACAAGTAATTGAGTGTAATTGGCGGGAGTAATTATACATATTTTTATTTTTATTATTATTATTATTATTATTATTATTATTATTATTTATATTCCATTTCCTTCTCATTATCAACCTTTACTTCATGTGATTCCATGCAATTTTTTTGCATTATCTATTTTTTTTATTTTTTCATTAGTATAATTTTGTTAGTATTCTAATTTTAAAATTAAAGTAGAATTAATTGTTGAATAAGGTTATGGACCTACGTTTTCCTTTTTTTTTTTTAAATAATTATTATTTATGTATGTTATGTTGAAATTTGACATAAGAGTGTTATGCTAAATTTTTTGTTTTGAATTTAGAACTTATGTTATATTTTCATTTTAATTTGGATTAGAAATATTGACTAGACATTTTACATTGCAAGCTACTTTTTTAGTTAGACTTGATGGATTATCTTTTGATCAAATGTTTTGATAATTTTATGATATTATATTTATAATATTAATCTTTTGTCAAACATGCATTTCATGATGTTCATAGAAAATTTATACTTTTAGTGTTTTATGATTAATTTGATTAAAATATACTAAATTGAAAAATATAAATCAATTATTTTTATAATATTAGTTAAGAACATATGCTTATTAATTAATATATTCTCAAAAGACAATATATATTAAATATACAATTTAATATCATTTATAAATGCCCTTATTTATCTAATATAAAATTTTAATTTTAGATAATTAATTTTTATTTTTAAAATTCAATGTAACCTTATGATTACACTTGTGTAACAAAAATGCTACACTTGTAATTACACTGCAATTGTACTGTGACAAACAAACAGGTCAATACAATTATTAAGTTGTGTAATTACTAGACTGATAATTACTACCCTAGTAATTTATTTACTGGTGACTTGTGAGTATTCACAATTTTCTAACACGTTATTTGGATTATCGATATTATCGTCCTTTTAGTTTAAATATTATATTTATTTTCATTATTACTTTAATTTTATTATATCGTATTATTTAAATTCATCATTAGATAAAAAGTCTCATTTTGTATAACAATCAATTTTGATGTGATCACGTCGTTGCCTTAGTAATTTCTTCTCATTTTGTCCTTACTTATTATTCAATAATCCTATTTTATTTTTTATTCTACCTTTTTACTGTAACTCTACTCCATACTCTATCTTATAGTCTTATTATTTAAATTATTAATGTTAAACATTATATAACAATAGAGAACAATGCAATTTATTCGAACATTGTATTTATTAAATAATACACTAATATAATACGATACGTTATGAAACAACACGTAATAACCATCCAAATTGTGTGTTTAATATAATTAGTTAAATCATGTGTTTTATGTTATTCCAAAACAAGTTGTTTCCACATCTATATACCAAAACTAGACTTTTCATCATATTACAAATTGTTATCAAAGCATATCCTTTGAAGTTAACGTTAAGCCTTTGGAAACTTAGTACAAAAGGACCCATACAAAGCTTAACTTTTGACAAACCATTGTCTTCCTCCTTTCCTCTCTACTATATACTATACTATTCTCTTTTGTTGTGATGTGTGCCTAACAATCTTGAAAAAAAAAGTATAACAACATTCTCAAAATCTCAACAATTGTTTAATCTTTTTGGTAAAAGAAGGGGAAAAACAGAGAAATTAACAGCCCCTTTTTCATGTTGGCTCTACTCTCCAACTTTGTCTCCACCCCTTTTGATATCTCTGTATAATATGAAAAAAAAACCATAGATACAGTGACCCTTTAATTTCCAACCCCTTGATCTTGATTCTTGATTCTTGAATCTTGATTAGGAATTAGGAGCAATGAAGAATAGACATACTATTAAAGTTTCTGTAAAATGGATACCTATTTTCTCAATTGCTTTCTTCTTTATTGGGATGTTGTTCTCTAACAGGTGAAGATGATAAAAAGGGTAGCTTTAAGATTTTTGGGTTATGTTTGGAATTTTGTTAAAGTTTTGATTTTTATTGATGGATCTGTTTGTTTGATGAAGATGGTGGTCACCAACTGAATCTGGGAGTCAGCTTATAGCTCAGCATAGAAGGGACCAAGAACTTCAAGTTGTTTCTGAGGATTGTAATTCGAAAAAGAAGGTTTTTGAGTTCTTGATTTCTGTGTATTCAAGTTGATTGTAGATTTAGATACTGTTGTGTTGTCTGTTTTGTTTTTTTTGCAAATTTTGAAGTTGATTACAGAGTTCTGCTTCTGTTGAGTTCAATCTGTGGTTTTGTGGAGTTTTTCTGTTATGGATATTCAATCTAATTGTGGACTTTAGCTTCTATCAAGTTCAATCTCTGTCTGTTTCCGCTTTACTTATTGATTTTTTTTTTTGGATTTTGAAGCTAATTCTGGAATTCACCATTTGTTGTATGTTTATGCAAAATTTTAAGTTCTTGATTTCTGGATTTTGAAGCAGATTCTGGAGTTTAGATTCTGTTGAGTTGAATCAGTCTATTTTTGAGTTTTTGATTTCTGGGTATTGAAGCAAATTGCTGCTATAAGCTTTTCAATCTGTCTGTTTCCTGAACTTCTTTTTCTCGACGTCTGGGTGTCGAAGATACTTGTTGATATTAGCTTCTGCAAGTTCAATCACTTCCTGAGTATTGAAGTTAATTGTAGATTTTAGATTCTGCTAAGTGCAATCTTCTGTTGTAATTTCTTTTTGTTCTTGATTTCTGAGTATTAAAGCTAATTGTGTTTTATTGTTTCTGTTGAGTTCAATCTGTCTACCTTGTGTTTTTTCAAATGAATTCTTTGTTATGATGATTGAAGCTAATTGTAGTGGTTTAATGAATTCTGTCTTTATGTGTATTGAAGTTGGTTGATGGAGGTTTAGCTTTGTTAAGTTCAATTTGTCTGCTTGTTATTTTTCACTAGTTCTTGCTTTCTGGGAGTCCAAGATTATTTTGGCTTGTAGCTTGTGTTCTTACCTGACTATTCGTGACCTTGTATAATTTGTTTGTATACTAGAAACAAGGACAAGATAAGGATGTAATGCAAGAGGTGTACAAAACCCATGAAGCAATTCAGTGAGTTCTCTAAGCATCATACTTTTGTTGTTTTCTATATTTAAGTCGTGTGGGAGGACTTTCTATTTTTGGTACTAATCGTTGTGAGCTGTTTTGGGAGGTCTGCTTAGATCATTGGACAAGTCAATTGCTACGCTTCAGATGGAGTTGGCAGCCACTCGGAGCACACAGGAAATGAAGGTGGCTGATCAGTCTTCCAATTCTTCTCATTCCCAAAATGGTCCTCCAAGGAAGAAAGTTTTTGTGGTAATTGGGATTAATACTGCTTTTAGCAGTAGGAAGAGGCGAGATTCGGTTAGAGAAACTTGGATGCCTCAAGGTAAACAAACCTCCAAGTGCAGTTGTGTCCCTGTTTCCTACAATCTCTTTTGAAAAATCTTCTTTTTTTATTTTGAAAGAAACATGCCTGATGGCTTGACTATATGTATGTATATATTAGGGGACAAGCTTCTCAGATTGGAGAAAGAGAAGGGAATTGTAGTCCGCTTCATGATTGGTCACAGGTATAATACTTCTTTTCCTTGAGGACAAATGGGTTCCAAATCCTACATTTTGGTGCTCCTTCGTTTCAATTTGTTTGTTTGGTTTTGACTTGGCATGGAGCTAATGAAAATAAAGAAAGACTTTTGAATCTTGTGGTCTTAAACTAAAGATATGTAGAATGTACCAAAATGCCCTTTAATCTTGTGGTCTTAAACATGACACGTGGAAAGTTGGAATTAAAGAGTAACCTAAAAAGGAAAGAGACATTCTTTTTGAAACAAACTAAAAAGGAAATTAAGACGGACAAATTGAAACGGAGGGAGTATTAATTTTGAGCTACTATGTCAGTAGTGCTAAATGAAGAATTTGGGTCACCTAGATGCAGAATTAGAGAAAGAAGTTTTATCTGTTTTCCTTTCAAGTCATCATTAAAGTTATAAAAGATCTGATTGTAGAGAGTTTGCAGAATTAGATTGTTACAGTTCTATAGAAATTTGGAGTGACCCATACTTCTGACATGTTTCCAAGGTCAAATGCCTCCATTTCGTGTGTTGGGCAAAAGAAAGAAGTCCAAAAATGAAACCCTTTGACTTATTTGGATCAGGAGAATATTCTTCTAAAGGGCCAATATGTGCACTATCTGTTTCCTGCTCGATTGAAATTGTCGGATATCCACACATCTTTAGCAGTCCTACTTCCTAAAGATGCCAAAAAGAGAGGATAAACTTATATAGATAAAAAGTGGAAAGTAAGTTAAAGAAAAGGAATTGTATCCTCAATTCAAGCTCGACTACACTTAGCTTGTAGGAAAGAGACACCAAAACAGTACTCCTAACATATACTTCCAACTTACTCAGTTAGCTAGAAGAAGACTAAGGTGTCGTTTGGTTCGAAGACAAGTGTTATACGAGGATTATAATGCAGAGATTAGTTATGTATGGATTAGTTGTACAAGGATTAGTAATACAAAGATTATTCCTTGTTGGGTGTTTGGTTCATAGCACTAAAATTGGATATACAAGATATCATTCAAAATAATTATTTACCTTTTAAGCTAAAAAGTAATAAGTTCACAATTATACCTTTGAATGATTGACCTTCATTGGTTTCTAGGAAAAAGATGAAGGTAGTTTTGTCCTTTGCTATTTTATCCATGTATAAGTCATACATGGATTAGTTATTCCTTGTTCTTGTTAGTATAAAATAATACACCAAATTGGTGTATTCGTTATACATGATTCAAACTACAACCAAACATTGGATAAAGTTATACCATGATTATTTTCCTTATACATCATTCCAAACGACCCCTTAGAGTTTGCTAGAAGAAGACTAAGAAGGCCTTCCCCTGTATCATAATGCAGCAGAACCAATCTTTATACCTCTCGTTGCTTGGTTCCGGAACTACTGTGTGTAGTTTCTATCATGGGTGATGCCACGCATGCCTTAATGCCCCGCTGCCTACATTGAAGTCTCGCCTAAACAACGCAAAAACCACACCTATTTTGCACCTAACTTTACGGCCTAAGTGCGAATGAAGTGAGCCTTTTTGACATCATTGAATGAAAATAAAGTAAATACTTTCCATAACAAAAGTAAAAAGAAGACAACCTCTTCCTGAATCGTGGTCAGCTGTTGCTACCTCTTCTTTTGATAATTAAGTAATGCGTTAAAACCTTGTGATGTTCATCCTTGAAAATCGTCCTATGCAATTTGTTTTTAATGTTCTAGTTGGATCTGCTCACGGTGGTGGACCAAAACTATCTACTCTTTTTGGGACCCTGCCAAATTCTCTCCAAAAGAATGTATAATGCTTCTTTCCGCCCATCTTCTCTTAAGCATCTTTACGTATCATCTGAAAATTGGATTTCAAGCTGTTTTCCACTCATAGTTGAATGCACTTACTCCTTCCTCAGCTGTTTCCTAGTTTTCGTACCCAGGTTGAATCATTGAAGTTACCTGTGAAATATTTTTAAAAACTTGCTGTGGGAAATATTGGCTATCCAAAATGAATCTCAAGCTGCTTTCTGTACAAAGGTAGCCATCTAGTTTGAGGCACTAATCTACTGATTTGAACAGTAGTAATAAACTCAAACAGGGTCTGTCTCCTGCTTATGACATTTATGAGGTTTAAAAGAGTTTAAGAAATTAGAAATTCATTTCCTTGTAAGAAATAAAATAAAGGAACTAGAAATTGATTTAGATGCATAATATGCAATTTTTGGTGGGAGTTTAATTTAAACCAAGAGGGTTGTAGTGCTTTAGAGAAAGTATCTTATGCTGCCGTGTTGGGAGGTAAAAATGTCTTTTGGGATGCGATGCATTTTGAGAAAGAAATGCTTTTAGCTTGAAAGGGTACTTCTTCAAGTTGCCTTAGCAAATGTTTTAAGAGTCCTTTCAGTTTGCAGATACTTAAACAGAAAAACACTCTCTGCAAAAGCTCAATTTTGGAGTTACTGAAGCTCCTTGTGGGCCTAAAATGAACTTTCTCAATAGTTCAATAGTTAAAAGAACCAAGATTAATTTTGTAAATTTGACAGTAAGTATTTCATCAAATCACTTAACAAAGCCCTTAGTGTTGTGTCTATAAAATTTTCAGAAGTACTAAACACTACAGGAGAACACTTTACCAAAAGCTAACACACCACTGAAAAGGGCTGAAGAGGTTTGTTGCAGACACATTTTAACTAATGAACGCATGATTACATGCTGTTTGAGCGGATGGATTATATGAACTGCCCATTTATGTTAACAACTAAAATACTTGCAATTACATATCACCACGAACAAGATACTGGCTAGTTTTATGATTGATCAGAATCTAGATGTTCCATTTTGGATAGTTTGTCTTAGACCCGTGCAATGATCTTTCTCATCTGTACGATGCTTATCCACTCCAACTAAATTTTCCATCACCTGTAAGATCTTTGTCAATTCTACATCTTTGCACTTTCTTTGCTCTCTCTCTTTTCCAGCATTTTCTTTCCTTTTTCTGTATTATTATTGGTAGTATATGTTACTAGTATGTATGAGTCATCACTCATTAGTGTTACTGAGCAAGGATGAAAAGGAAACTAATGTTACTGAACTGACAAATGTCTGTGTTGGTTATCCAGTGCAACATCTAACAGCATACTGGATCGTGCTATTGATTCTGAAGAAGCTCAACATAAAGATTTCCTCAGGCTGGTACAATACTTTAAGAACAGTTTTGCTTTTTGTATTAAGTTTGGAAATCTTACAGATTTTGGGGTCCGAATCCGCATGATGTTGTAGGAGCATGTTGAAGGATATCACGAGCTCTCTGCCAAAACTAAGATTTTCTTTTCTACTGCTGTTGCAAAATGGGATGCCGACTTCTACGTGAAGGTTGATGATGATGTCCACGTCAATTTGGGTATGCACTGGATATGTTTTCTATATAGTTTTATAGTTCAACGACTAATACTCTTGGTTCAGCTTGTATTAAATGACTAATGATTTTCAGGCATGCTAGCTGCAACTCTAGCTCGTCATCGGTCGAAGCCCAGAATTTACATTGGGTGTATGAAATCTGGACCTGTTCTTGCTCAAAAGTAATTGTGAAGCTTTACTAGCTTATGACAATTGATGCTTTCAGCTTGCATTTTGGTTTCAAATGTAGTAACATTTTATTTGCATGAATTGAACTTCAATATTGTTTTGTAGGACTGTAAAGTACCACGAGCCAGAATACTGGAAATTTGGAGAAGAAGGAAACAAATACTTCCGACATGCAACTGGTCAGATCTATGCTATCTCCAAGGACTTGGCCACGTACATATCAATCAATCAGTAAGTTAAAATAGTTGATAAAACTTGAATTTGTTATCATCTACCAAGTCGTTGAAGTCTTCTGAATGGTAAAAAGACTTGTTTTTTCTTGAAGTATCCCTGTATATTAGCATGTATACTGTGGATTATCAATACTAAAATTTGCCAGTCTCCATTATACTAGATATTTGTATGTTTGATCTAAGTATCACCATCATATAGTGGACACCCACACATTCTTGGGATTGGAGCATAGTTGTTGTGTCATCGCTATCATATATTGTTAAATGCTCTAGTAATTATAAAGGATTTAAACTTTTAACTCAGGCCTATATTGCACAAGTATGCCAATGAAGACGTGTCATTAGGGGCTTGGTTTATCGGTCTCGAAGTTGAGCACATTGATGAACGCACCATGTGCTGTGGAACACCACCAGGTATTTTCTCTTTAGTAATGTATCAATCTGCTGCATTCAGAACATTTTGGGGTGCATTTTTGACGATCTAATATTTTGTTTTGGTGCATTCAGATTTTTTTAGTAGGTTAGTTGAAACTGGTCAGTTCTCAGTAAGAGTTTCCTAATTGAAAGACATGCCGGATAATGATCTTTTTTATCAGTGTCCCTTCCTTCATTCCATGCCTAAATCTTGAATTCATATAGGAGTAACACGTTTAATAAAATGTAATTCTTAGTTTTGTTGTCAGTAGACAGACATTCTAGTTGAGGGCGTAATACAAAATAGAACAGAGGCAATTTAAACTGTTTAGCTCGGGTCTAAGCAGTATATAAACACTATTTTTTTTGTAAATCTTATTAATGCATCTACTACTATGGTACCCCCTTGCAGATTGTGACTGGAAAGCTGAGGCAGGTAATGTATGTGTTGCCTCGTTTGACTGGAGCTGTAGTGGAATTTGTAAATCAGTAGAGAAGCTAAAATATGTCCACGAGAAGTGTGGTGAAGGGGAAGAAGCTCTTTGGAATGCTCTCTTCTGATTTGCTCGAGAAATAAGAGAGTTGAGGATTCCTGGTGAGACATGGCTGTCGGACGATTTCCATCTGGCTGGCTGTTTTCGATTGTCAAAATTTTCCAATCAGAACTTCTAGTCCAGCAGTTTGTTGTGAAGAGCATGTTTGTTGTAGATTATGTCTCTGTCTAGATATACTGATATAGATATATGGATTTTGAAAGACTGGCTATAATTTGGTAATTCTTTTCAGCATATCAGGAGAAGAGGACCTTTTAGATGTGTACTCACATTCTTTGTGGTGGAGATAAGGTAATTTTGGTGGTGGTGAGGTTTAACTGTTATTTCTTTATGTGGTGCTTATTCTAGTTTGAGTACAAGGCCTCCATTTTTGACAATCTAGTATGTTCTTTTGTTTAAATTTATTGGTTCTATTTCTAGTTGAATTAAGTTTGAAATAAGGAAATGAATTTATTCATACATTAGTTCTCTCTGAGTCTCTGTTCATCCCCATCTTCAAACTCTTTGATTTTCCTTTTATAATTTGAACTTCCAACATAATCAATCAAAGCTTGTCAATTGATCAATATTCCCAATTTCTATGGTTTCTATTCAAATTTTGGATGTTTTGGCCATGAATTTTTTTCATTTTTTTCCAGAGTTCGACGTAAACACGTTTGACCATAAAACTTTGGAAATCAACTTGAGTTGAATATCAAAATTTTCAAGAGTTTGAGAAACAACAAAGAAGTTTTTTCACTTCAAATTACTCACAAAAAGAAAAAAAAAACTTTAATTTGTGATCATGGCCAAACACAACTTGCCAATTTTCAATTATCACTTTCACTTTGATAGTGAGGTGGATGTGTGGGCATACAAGGAGTGATAAGATTAGGAAGGAAGATATTCAGAATAAGCGAGAATGGCCTCTATGGTGGACAAGATAAGGGAAGTGAGATTGAGATGGTTTGGAAATGTGAGAAGGAGATGCGCAGACGATTTAGTGGGGAGGTGCGAGAGGTTGGCATAGTAGGTACGAGGAAAGGTAGAGGTAGACCGAAGAACTATAAGGGAGAGGTGATTAAATAGGACACGACTTCAGGTTACCGAGGACATACCCTTAGATATAAGGGTGTGGTGGACGCGTACTAGGGTAGAATGTTAGTATGTAGTAGTGTGTTTTCTTGCTTTTCGATGGTTTAAGCTTGTTGGTGTTTGTCATTGTACTAATTGTATTATTGTAGTTCCTACTTTTGATATTTATCATTGTCTGTTGTTTATTGTGTTTCAATTATCCTATTATTTTGTGTTCTTATTCCTTTCTTGTAGGATTTGCACTACTTCCCTCGTTAGTTGCTATGTTTTCTTATTCTTTGTACTTGAATTTGCTACACTTGAGCCGAGGGTCTTCTGGAAACAGTCTCTTTACCTCTATGAGGTAGTTATAAGGTCTGCATATGCTCTATCCTCTCCAGACTTTTTATACCTACGCTGAGGGTCTTTTGAAATCAGTCTCTCTACCTCTACAAAATAGTTGTAGGGTCTGCATACACTCTACCTTCTCTAAACCCCACTTATGGACGAATTCCCATACGTGGGTATGTTGATGTTGCTGTTGTACCTTGAAAACATTTTCTTCTTCTTCAAAGTTCACAATGAAACATGTCTAAATGCTCATTAATTTTATCTTTGCTTCTTTGCTCAATTGATTGACATCATCTAGCAAACATAATATACAAGGGTATAGTTGAATACAATATTAATTATATATTATCTTGAATTTTTAAAACGATGATTATCTTGTTATTAAAATAACACTTATTTTAAGACAGAAAATAATATAATAGTAATTGAACCTAGCTAAAGAGAATTGTGGTTGAAGCTAAGTCCATAAAGCCATGCATGTCAGCCATAAATTATTAAAATGCCAAATGAGTAGTTGAAAATATATATTGGTGGAAGGAAAAGAAATAAATAACCCTATCTGTTTGTCAAATTGTCTAGTTTTATAAAGCTGACATCAAGGTTTTGTTTTGTTGTCTTTGCAGCTAGTTGTTCATACCATGGTGTATTGTCTCCACACAGATCCCAATGTACACCTCAATACAATAGGACAACAATTGAGACCAAATACACAGTGTAGACAACAAGATGTGGATCATCATAATTCATATGTAGTCTGTATGATCTAGATTTATCTATTCTCTGTCCTTAACTCAGAATGTGTCTAGTTGTGAGTAGTATGAATCTAGCTTTCTGTATTTTATTTGTCGTAATTGATGTCTAGTTGTGAGTCGTATCAATCTCGTTTTCTGTATTTTATTTGTCGTGATTGATGTCACTTCCATCTTATCCCATATAATCAAATCTCTCCAGATATGCCTACACATTTATCTAATTATCTGAACATCCTCATATATCTTTGTTATCTTTATCTTCTGACTGTAGGCTATCTTGACTGGCTAACACTCTGCCCCATACAATATTTATATTACTCAAACTATCACTTTGTGGAACTTGCCTTTTACGTCAAGATGACATATTCTTATCCCACAACACCCCGTAGGCGAGCCTCCATTTCACTCAACCCGTTTTAATATACCGTACCAAATTATTGTCAATCTTCCCATTTTTTTAAATTACGAATCCAAGATACTTGAAAGTTTAGCTTCCTCTCTTGAGTGTGACTTCTTCCTCGATCTTTATTTCTACCCTCATCTCATATATTACATTATAAAACCTTTACACTTTAGATACTTTGTTTTAGTCCTGCTTAACCTAAAATTAACTTTAATAAATAGAGTTTGATAAATATGTTATTGACATTAAAAGTGTTAACAAACTTAATGGACCAAAATTATTCAATATTTAAGAGAGTATTTTGAAACTACCCCAAAACTTAAAAAGGACTTTTTTTAGTCAGTGAATATATTGTTGATTGTTAACGGGTGTCATTTTGATTTTTAATGTAGTAATTAAGCATGTTTTATTGCAATTCAATGTGAATATCCTTTAAAAAGTATAGGAAAGCAAAACAACCTCTTTGTCATAAAATAGGAATAAGGTTACATACCATTACTTTTTTAAAGAATTTACGTGTGAAATTCTACTGAATATATCATTATTATTATAAAATTTTACGTGTGAAATTCTACTTATATACATGACAAACATATGAACACATACGTGGCACATAGGTTAAGCAAAGCATATCCATGAAGATTCATTTGCTAGAGTGTTCAGTTCAAAGATATATTTGATGATCGTCATAATTTTTTTTTTGGGGGAGCTCATGATTGGAAGTGAGTGAGGGACTCGTGTTGTGATGATAGAACAAAAAAAATATAAATACATCAGATATATTCGTACAAGACTCTATCATTAACAGAGAAATATTAGCTAGCATATATATAGATAACGATATTCACACGTGAAATACTAGCATAGTACTACTTTAGGCGTAGAATGAAGTTTTTTTATTTATTAATGCATTACCTTTATTGCCTATAAATATAATCTGAATACACTTGTAAAAGGTTGCATTCTGAACAATATAAAAACAATATTAATTTGTGTTTCAAGCTTTTGATATTTACTAAATCTTTGTTCTTGAGCATTACCATACTTACTAAATCATTGCTTATAGTTATTATTTAAATCATTTACGAACATATATATTCAACCACTAATTTATAGATCTAACTAGTTAAATTAAAATGTATGTCTTTGATCTTATAATCATTTTCTCGGTAAATATAAGTGTGCCAACCAATGTAAATGAATAGTAGTAAACATCGTTAAATGATATTTTCTTTGTTTTTGACTTGACAGAGTGTTTAAGAAAAATAAAAAAGGAAGATTTTTAAAATTTATGGTCTAAAATAATTTTAGATATTTGTGTGGTTGTATATCGTTTCATTATAAAAAGAAAATTTTAAAATTATATTATTTCTAATTATAGTAAGGTGACATTTTTAAAAATAGACTAAAAAGATAACACATACTCCTCTGTCCCAATTTATATGACACATTTCAGATTTTGAAATTCAAACAAGTCTATTTTTGACCATAAATTTTTCATATATCTTTTGAATATTTTGAATTGTCAATTATTATGACTTATAATACTTTTTACGTAGTTTACAAATATATAAATTTCATTTTTTTTTAAAGATTCCGTGAGCAAATTCTTGATCAAACTTAAATTATTTGATTCTCGAAAAATAAAATGTATTACATAAATTCAGATAGAGGAAATAAAACGGAGGAAGTATATCCTTTTCTTAGAGTATATTGATATAGCTTCAAGATATGTAATTTTACCTCGAAATAATCCATCAGCTGATGCTCGAGATCAACCAAGAATTATTGAGCAATTTCATTGATCTTTTTCACAATAATTAATTAAATTTTAATAGTCGTTTTGGGGTCAATATTTTCATCACAATCCGTCATAAAATCTCAGGCATTTTCTATTTCAGGTTGATATATATATATAATAAAAAGAGATGATATATTTAATGTAATTAACTTAACTATTTAATAGACTAATAAAAATATGCAAAAAAAAATAAATGAAATTAAATTGAAAGTGACTAATTGAAACACTTTATTAGAAATTGAAGTGTTTAATTGAAAAAACGTATGTATTAAGTAAAAATAAGATTGTACACGCGACTGAATGAGAGTAAACACATAACATTGACAAAGGATGCTCGTGGAACAAGTTTGGTGGAGTCCTTGGACTCCAAAGACATCTTGGGTGAACCTCAACCCTGACTTGTTACTGAGGTCGCAAAATAATCATCATCCGGGAAAATGTAAAAATTTGTGGCTCAAATATATAGAGAAGGATTTGTGTCTAAATAACGTGACAAAATTAAAAGAACAAAAGAACAGATATGTTAATACGGTATCCTGCAAACAATATAGGATATTAGTTGTCACAACTAATGATATTTTCACATGGAATGCATCTATTGGACAAAGTATACTTTAGAGCTCGATTGAAAATTTTCTATTCATTGATGCATTACTTATGCCACCTTAAATATTAATCTTAAACACCATTGTAAGAGATCTTTTGGATTCTCAAAAATACAACAATAATCCACTGATATCCTTGTGCTTCAAACTTATCATATTTTTACTAAATCTAGCTTTTAAGTATTCCTATAAACAAACAACACCAGATTTGATATCATGAACACTTAAAACGTTATCGGATTCAATGTAAATACTCATTATTAGAGCTCCATATTCTTACAACTTTATTCACTTGTTTTTTCTTTAACAAACATATTTAACAATTGCTAACTAAATCTAATAGGTTAAATCGAAAAGTGTATCTTTAACCTCATTACAGATTGAATTGTACTATTTTTCTCGATAAATAACTTAGTTCGAGTGTCAGAAATGAAAGATCCTCATAAACTTAAGAGCTTGATCATATCTTAAACTATAAAACATGAAAATGTGAGATTATCGTAAAATTAATTTTAATCAATTATAATTATAAGAGAAAATGGTTAAATGCCCCACCAATCTATTGTCGGATTCTCAACTACACACTTAAACTTCACGGGAGTCCTATCACCCCCTGAACTGTTTAAAACTGAAACTATCATCTACCTAAATGCTTATGTGGCGAAGTGAGTGTATTTCACTTTCCTTGAGAGAGTGAGCACTGAAAATAAATATTAAAACTTTATTTTTAGTAGATATATATATATCTTTTATTTTTTTTCCTTATTCTTTTCTTTCTTCTTCATAGAAATATCTTCCTTCTTTGTGACCAATCTATCCATCTCCCGTCATTTCTACGTCATTGCCGCCACTACTATCTTCACCGGATGCACCATAGAATTTTTGTATTCCTCTTGATTCTAATTTGTGTATGGAATTATGAATTTTTGAAAATCAACTCGTTGTCGATATTATTGGAGTTGTTAATCATCCTTGTACATGGTCAACCCACTAAGTTGATTCGGTTGGCAAATTCTTATTTTGATTCTTCGGAGCTCCAAATTTGTAATTTTAATCCAATCCAACGAAGAATTTTGAATTTTCGATGAAACCCAAATTTGATTTTTAGAATAAAATTGTTTTTGGCTGTGGCGATTGAAAACAACAATGGAGTGCTTGTTTGTACCATCAAGCGGCCTAAGATCTGCATCTCGATATGTTCACATGGTCGAGAAGTTTTTTCGGGCCGGCTAGCCAGATTCAACTTTCCTCCATTGTTATGTATTCATTAACTCCAATTTGAGAAATTTGACATATGCATTCATGGAAATAATCTTAATACCAATCAAGTAGTGGAAGAAATGACAAATGCGAATCAAAATCTTTGCAGACCTTCTTCTTTTTAAGATTGTAGTGATTGGTAGACTTTTGGTGTTTATAGTAATAAAGAAAATGGTGAAAATATTTTTGGGTTCAGACAGATGGTGAAAAACTAGAAGAAAAGAGTAAAGAATAATGAAAAAATTGAAGAAAAACGTTTTTAATGGATTTTTCACATGTCAAACGTGTGAGTTTCACCCATCAACATAAATGTGGTTATGGCTTTTTAGGGGTACAATAATTTCGATTTTAAACAGTTCAGGGGGTGATAGGACCCCCGTGAAGTTTAAGTGTGTAGTTGGAAATTCGGTAATAAATTAGGGGGTCATTTGGCCATTTTCTCTAATTATAATAATAATGTTGTATAGTTGAAGCAGGTCCACATGAACTTTCACGTGCCCACCACATGTCAACAAATAATAATAATGTTATTTTGTCCCTCCAAAGGTGAGCACTTCCAATTTATCTTACACGTGCTTTGCTTCCTAATCTTTTTAATTAAACTATCTTCTTAATTAATCTTATCTTTGTTTCTAAAGCACATTACATAATCCAAATAATAATGTCTCTAATATTATTTAATACCTTTAATTAGTTAAAAGTTAGTGGGACTAGTTATATATATATAATAAAAATATATGTACTAGAATCTTTGTTGTATTGGGCTTGATTCGAAATTTCGCTTTTTAAAATTAATTGATCGAATAATACCTAGCAAAAGCAGAAAAAATAATTTGTAGAAAAATCGACTATATGAATGTTTGTTAATTGTATCACTCTATTTAATCTGGCGACCACCACAGCAATAATAGTAAGAACAATTATAAATTTTTAATTCTATCTTCTTCTCTTTTATTTGGAAAAATATTTTTTAATAATATAAAGTAAATGAAATAGTTATCAAGGTTTATAAACTATTCAACAATATAATATCAATAACATAGATTCTTATAACTGCAATTTGAAGAGGGTGAGATGTACACAGATTTTACTTCTGTCTTATGAGATAGAAAGATTTTATTTTTATAAAAAAAATAAAAAGCTAAAATGAAGATGCAGATGTGTTATATTGTCATGTTTAATCACCCCTCTCAATTCTTTCTCAGTCTATCTCTACATTTTCTTAAATATATCATCGTCAATCTCGCACACCTACTCACTAAGACATTTGTGCTCCTCTTGTTCACATATCTGAACCATCTCTATCTCATTTTTCGCATATTGTCCACCACGACAACTATTCTCCCCTTGCTCCACAGGTCTTCATTTCTTATCTAATTATCTCTTTTAGTATGCCCGCACATCCATATAAGCATCCTCATTTTTGTTACCTTTCATTTTCTAGACGTACAAATTCGTGATTGGAGAACATGTCACCTCATATAACATACTACTTCTAACAACCATGCTATAGAACTTAATTACCTTCAAGTCTCAATGACACGTTCTTATCACATAGAACACCACATGCGAGCCTCTATTTCATCCACCTCGCTCCAATACAATGTGTGGCATTCTCATCGACCTCTCAATTTTTTTGGATTATTGATCCAAGATACTTGAAAATTTCTCTCTTGGGGATGATATCAATCCTCACTTCCCCATTCAACTCTTGCATTGTGATATTGAACTTGCACTCTATGTACTTCATATCTCCGGTCTATCATTAAATCGGCCACTTGTCTCGACAACCAATATTATATATGCATGGTCTGCAAATAATATGCACCATGATACATTTTCTTAAATATGTTGTGTCAATCCATCCATTACTAAGACAAATAAATATTTAACAAAATAAAAGGAGATAATTATTTTCACGTTGCTTTTAGCTTCTCCTTCAATTGTACTTTTACCTCAAGCTTGTTAGCAACTTAATTAATTAAAGCTTCTCTCAGGAAAAAAAAATTACAGTACATACCTCATTTTTTAAGGCTGATAATTTTTGCTTAACTAATGCTAAAACAGCATCATAGGCTGATAATTTCATTTAACGGATACTAAATTAGTATATATATATATTGTATTGGTATTATTAAGGTTTTTTGTTCAGAAATTATTTATTAGTCAATGATACTATAAGAGTATATGTATATTGTTGTGGCATTACTCCTTAGTCAATGATACTATAAAAGTTTATGTATATTGTCGTGGTATCATTAAGGTTTCTTGTTCAGAAATTACTCATTAGTTAATGATATTATGAAAGTATATATATACTCTTATAGTATCATTGACTAATGAGTAATTTCTGAACAAAAAACCTTAATGATACCAATACATTATATATATATATATATATATTGACTTAGTATCAATCAAGCAAAATTATCAGTCTTAATGATATCAATAAGTATATAGTGGCAATTATTTAGTGGGGTATGACTATAAAGGGGATATATGTTTATAAGTATTGTACTTTTATGGGGTATTTGCTTAGTTTCCCCAAAAAATTTAAAAGTGGATCAGAAACGAGTCATCCGATGCTATCTTTTCAGTGTTTTTTTTAACAAAGAGTAGCTATTTTTCAGGATTATGATAATTTTGAAATTATAATAGCTATCAAATTAGAATAGATAATTTTATTATTTTGCTATAAGATTAATATTTATTTAATTAATATCCACAACAAATAATGAACAAATATAATTCCAAATTTTAGTTTAAAAAATTCCTAATCCTCGTAATACGTAACCAAACCACCTCTCAGGACGTTGAATACAAACCTCGTCATTCCATGTGGTTGATTGGGTCCTTTTAGTCAAAGGCGAAGTTAAAGACAGAAGAGGTTCATTCGAATTTTTTTTATAAAAAAATTATATTAAATATATAAGAAATTTACCTAAATACAATAAGTGTCGAATTTTTTTAACTTCTTCATATATTTATTTATTTTATATTTAAAAATTCTGTCACTTTTCTTAACTCTTGCTTAAAAAAGTTTTACTCCTAGTTGATTGAGAATTGTTATAGGTGTTGTGTCTACCAATTAAGGGAAATGGTCACTGTTGAATCTTTGAATTTTGTGCATTGATGTAGCTTTCAATGGCCAATCAATGAAGTTGAAAAGGGGGACTTTTCCCAACTTTAAACAATCTACATCAATGTCCTTAAGGGGTTGAATTTATGGCTAAAAGTTGGGTAAAATCTTGTAAAAAAATTATAACTAAACACTTCAACTCGGCCTCATTTTGTCTCGTGGCCACTTGATGATCGATTCTGATATGGCATATAAATTTTAGAAATTTCTACTATGTAGATGATTATTTTGTAAATTATAGTATTCAACTGACACAATAAAGACAAAGTAAGGTATATAGATGCATAGTCTCAAAGTTGAAGCGTTTATATATTAGATGTGGCTAAATTTGAATGTATATTTGATGTGGCTAAAATGATAAAGTAAATAAAAGGGTTATATTCACTCACATTTTTTTCAGCTTTTAGTTTGTCCTTCCAATTTTTTTTCTGGTTTCTATGCAACTACAAATTTTCTAATGTTATTGTGGCTACCAAATATCCTATTGTTCCTTTAAAATTGATTTTAAAAAGTTTATGTTTTACCTATTTTCTTTTCTGACTAGTTTTATGTATGTTAAAAATAAAGGGATAATTTTAAATATATATGATAAAGTAATTAGTTTACAATAAATATAATTATGTTCTTATTTACATAAAAAAATAGTCAAAACTTATAGAAAATATGTATTGACTATACAATATATTTGTATATACATTAGCAATACACTGACTATATATTATGATACACTCAAAAAATGAATATACTTTAACTATATATGAAGTATACACTGACTATTCAATCTCGACCAACTCGAAATCACCTATAAACAATTCAAAATTTTAGATATGAAGTTCTCTCAATGTTTCAAGTCTTTTGATAAATAATTCTCTCGAAACAAAGAAGACGCAAAAAATAAATAAGGAAAAGGATGAGGAAATTGTGCTAAAAATATGGTAAAGCTTATAGTTGACATTTTACATAATTTATCAAAAATTAAAAGCATGAAATTATAGATGGAACGAGACGGTAAGTCCAAGGCCTCTTTGAATCTTTGGTACCAATAGGATGGATAGAATTCACAAATAGTCGTTAATTCAAAAATAATCATGGAATTTTGAATTATATAATTAAAATTTTTCGTTATTTTTTAAAGACAAAATAAAAAAGTAATCGTTGAATGCTATTTTTACAATAATAATTAATTGTACAAGATGGAGAATCCAATCTAAAATAATTGCAATTTGCACAAACAAACTAACTTTGTCACAAAGTTTGGAGTTGGTATAGCATAATTTCAATCTTTTGGTTGGAGAAGTCATTTTTTCATACTTTCTTTGTATTATTTTTTTCTTTTGGAAAACAATAATTAATTGTGATGAATTCAATAATGGAGGAAGGAAAGTGAAGTGGGTTTCATGTGAAAGATAAACTTGTATAGTTGAAAAGCTTTACAAAGAGCTAACAAGTGGTTTCCAAGCATGTACATGAGATTCTAAAGTAGTCATCTTTAATGGAACACTTCTATTCTATGTATAACAAAACACACAAGTTCAACTCCCTTAAACTATTACTTAAAAATAAAGATAAAGTGCCTTCTTTTTTCTTCTATAATTGAAAAACTTCTTTAATATGGAAAAGACCAACATAAGAATCTTAGAGGGATATGCAAAAAATATTTCATAATAAAAGCTATTTACAATGTTTATTTGGTTGAGTGTAGGGGTGTTAAATGAGCGGATGGATTAAATTCAGATAAGTTAAAAGAAAATACACCATGTTGAGTAAACAACATAAAATGACATAATCTTTGCGTGAAGTGTACAAATTTCTACTTTCAAAATCGTCATTCAATTCGTATGATATTTTCTTTTGCATGTTTACCTGTTTTGGGCAAAAGATCGAATAGTCATGTCTAAAGCTTGATAATTTCAAACATTCGTGTATGAGAATATGTCTTTGTGAAGGTCATGCATCAAGTTTTCTTCTAATGTTTAGTATGACTTGCAAATGTAAAATAAAGTTCACACATTTTTTTATTAAGATGCATGTAAAAATTGGTATAAGCATTCGGTCATGTATGCATGCACCTCAGACATACCTGACTGAAATACATGTAACGACGGATTGAAATTTTAGACATATGCATTTGAATAAAAAAAATTATCCTTCGAATTTTAACAATTCGATATTCAAATATACTCTAAGCAAGCTCAGATTTGAAATATAAATTTCATATATCATAAAGAACAAAACACTTGAGTAATATTGAGTTTTTTTGTTGAAAATATTTTTAAGGAATTTGAACATAAATTTCGAAGATGATTTAATTCAGGTTTGAGATTATTTTCAGTATATCTCTTGTATATCACATATATTTATGTATATCCATGAGCATTTGTGTGAAATACACTAATATATACTTGATATCGTGATGAGTTTCTCTAGTATTGTTAGGTTTTTTCACAAACTCCAACCACAGTCACTCAAAAATGTGTTATTTCCTTTTCCAGACTGCTTTGAATTGTTTTTCTTCAAGCTGAAGGCTCATCGATTGAAAACACAATTTCTTCGCCTTGAAGATTTCTGTACATATACGGATATACCCTCTTCACATCACTTTGACATTTTAGGGATAACACTAGATATGTTATTATTGTTGTATTTTCCTTAGTACCAATCAGTCCAAAAATAAAATATTGTACTATTATAAAACATATCTTTTGTTTTGCTTTTTCTTCTTTCTTTGTTTCGTTTTTGTTTTGATGCATGAGTTTTATATGTCAGCACTTAAGCAAGTAGGGTCATTTGATAGAAGTGTATTAGCAAAAATAATGCACACATTCTATTGTGTATTAAAGTATGTATTATTAATATAATGAATTTCGATGTATTAGTAATGAAAGGGATTTTTTACTGTGTGCAGTGTTAGCATGGTTAAAGATCTCATTTTCCTTCAAAATCTTTTTTACATCTTTTCCATTATAATTGTGAAGAGGATCTTTATAAATAAATATTTTTATGGAATGCATGTTATTTTTGATACATCAAATAAATCATGCATAAAAAATAATCTATCTATAATTAATGTAAATATTACTAACACACTTTATTTAATATTATTTTTATACAATTTACCGAATAATCCTCTGCGGAATAAAATAGCTAGGATATTCATATTACTATTGAGCAAATTTTAACACAAGTAAAATGTGATCCATTAGTGATTAAAGTACTTATCTTTCCCTTTTGCTTCATATAATAAAGTAATTTTTCAAAGTTGTTAACAGAGTGGGAAGCATGCAAAATGATGTGTAGTTAAAGAGATGTTACTTTGACCATTTTGGAGAATTGGTGTCAGTAAAGCCCACACATTACTCATATTATATATTTTTTCGAAAGTCAATTTGATTAATTTTTAAAGTTAAATTAGATTATATTGATTTGATATTTTAAATAAAAAATTTAGATATTTAAAAATTATATGAAAAGTATTATAAATTGTAATTTTGTACATACCAATATGATATAAAATACATTATAAAATGTTAGTCAAATTCTTATAATTTGACTTTAAGGGCCCGTTTGGCTATGCGATATGGTATCATGATACGGAATCATGATATGGTATCATGATATGGAATCATGAGATGAAATTGAAGTTTTGTTTGGACATGCGATATGAAATTTTTGTGTTGTATATTTTCTCATAAACATAAAAATTTCATAAGTTGTAAAACTATTAAAATAGCCCCAATTGTTTATTCAATCTTATCAAAAAAACGAAAATTTATAAAATCGCATAATAAATTATTACAAAGTTATTTGTTCTCCACTTAAGTAATTGTTTCATCCAACTTTAATTTAATTAAAAAAAAAAGTTGAACATAAATTGTAGTGTACTAGTCTTTAATATAATCCTCCCACATAATATGAATAATTTTCTCACGTTGAACTTGCATTTCTCGATCATGTGACCGAGAAGACGAACCAACATTGTTACTTTGAGCCATTTGTTGGTCAATATCATCCGGAACTATATTTTCATGCTCATAGACCATAAATATTTCATCACTTTAACAATCGGTTGGTGTGAGTTAAAGTGACTATATGTTGATGAGAATAATAAATTTTATGTCGGTGAGAATAATAAATTTTAAAAAGTAATGATGTGATTATAAATTTTATTTATATATGAAATAAATGGTTAGTAGATATAAATATGGGGTTGTTTTAACAAAATATAAACTTGTGGATCAATTTTTGTATTAAAAATATCTCAAATCATGA
>JAJOOH010021792.1:0-29883 GCA_029582605.1 Solanum gracilifrons | reverse complement strand
TTAAAAACTATTTTCAACTTCAAAATTTCAATTTTTCACCTCGACCCCCCCACCACCACCCACCCCCGAAAAAAATTTAAGTTTGTTTTTAAAAAATATTTTCAATTTCAAAAATTATTTCCTACTCTAGTAAAAATAAAAGATATTTCTCAAAAATATTTTTCATTCATAAATCAAACACAAAATCTTTTTCGAAAAATATTTTCTACTCACCAACCAAACATGAGAAAATAAGTCAAAAATCAACTTGTTTTCCAGGAAAACATTTTCCTTCATACCAAACACACCCTAACAAATCGAAGGTTAAATATACTAAGCCAGAGATTAATAAAAGCAAAATTAAATTTTACTTATAATTAAAGTACTAAAAATGTTATTATTCCTATTTTAAGTGATTTGATAGTGTTAAAAATTATTTATATTGTCAGTAATATAGTCTATATAAGCTAAACTCTATACAAAACATAGCTACCACCAAGGGATGTGACAGAATTGTACGTTATTTTCATCTTTAATCAGAATTTTTAAATTCAAGTTTTAAAAATGTATTTTTTATTAGAAATTGCTAAAATTTTGTAAATGGACTTTTTAATTTGCCCCCCTCCCCCCCAACTCACCCTCACCCCTCATTCCTTTTCCTTCCTTTTATATAGGGACCCTTGACTACTCCTATTAGGCTTCTTTGTCAACTCTTTGTAAATTTGGCCGACCAAGAAAAGAAATATTATCTACATGCCACAACTACAATATGATTTGATTCGATAAGATAAAAAATAATGGTTGATAATGGAGTGGATGTGGCACGTGGCACACCTCCGTGTGGTTTATTTCTATTGGTGGATTAACTTTAACTTCTCAAAATTAAATTTTTCATGGTGACAAGAGGGTTCATGTCTAAGACTAAGGTATTTCAAATTTTCTCATTCGATGTTCGATATTTATGTATATTTTGATATTTTAATTATAATTGAGGAAAGTAAATTCTCTTAATTAATATGGAAAGCAAGTGGACTTGCAAGTAGAAATCTTGATGAAACGTATCTAAAAGAGTTTGAGAATTATTAGTAACCTTTAATTTATGACTAGCTAAGTAAATTCTGGATAAAAAAGATGTTTAATCATAATAAATGAGTTGCTTTTTTTGTCGTCATAGAGAAGCTCTTAGCGAAAAGACCTTAGGATAAGTTGTTAACAGAAATTATTGAGATGGAAGAATCAATGCGTTCACGTAATTTCAAAGAAAGAAAGTTGACAATTAGTAGTTAGAATCTATTTTTTCATCTTTAAGTAATGTTTAATGGTCTTTTAGATCAATGCTACGTGGATTATAAAATAATTTATGATTGAAATTCATTTCAAATCTTACACTTAGCTGAAAAGTCAAAAATAGTAAAAATAAAGCTAATTGACACCGTTAGCTTTACTTTTACCATTTTTGTTTTTTCTATTAAGTGCAAAATTTGAAATGAATCTCAACCATAAATTATTTTATGATCCACATGACATTAATCTAAGAGACCGTTGAACATTACTTGAGGAAATAGAACTTGACTGGATCTTTTTCCATGCATGCACCTCTTCTTCATCAAAATTTAAACTTCAGACTTTTGATTAAAAATAAAGAATTTTATTCATTCCACTATAATTATCGCTGGTCTCTAACGCTAGATTCAACAAATATTATTGGGTGCATGTTACATTAGTTAGGTGATTATGGGAGGGTGCAATGAATGAGAATGCACACACTAATCACTATGTTAACTTGATTTATAAATTGAATGGTCTTATTTGAAAATATATAATTGTACTTAAACAACATTAAACCTAATCATCTTAATCATTACAAAAAAAGGTTTGATTGGGTGTGTCAAATGACAAGATCACATGCAAGTCGGTGTTGTGTTAAAAAAGGACAGGCAAAACATGTTTCATGATTGAAAGGGAATTGCCAATATATATATATTGTTTCTCCATTTTATTTTACTCGATTTTTATATTAAAATTAAATTATGTGTTTTATTTGTTCAATTTAGCACTTGAGCTAAGAATCGTTTCAAATCAGTTTCTCTACCTCTATAAATAACGATGAAACCTATGCACACTTAATCAAAATATAATTAGGTCAAATAAAATAAAACGAACAAAAATATACACCTTGCATTTTTATCTTTTTTTTTTTTGGACAAGTCAACTTGTTATTAGTCATTTTCAATTTCAATGTGTCTCACTCAAATGAACAATTTTCCACAAAATCATAATATTGAACATATGAAACACAGCAAAGCTGTTGTGGACAAATTACATCCATACACGTGTGAGATTTGATTTTTTTCTCATCAAATGAAGATCAAACTATCATCACATATTAAACAGGTAAGAGAAAAAGACATAAAGTGATTATTAAAGTTGTCTCGAATTTTCAAAAAAATATTTTAACTTTGTAACGGTCCTATTACCCTACTAAACAATTTTGAATAGACATTATTATATAATTTTTCGATCAGCCCCAGATTTTGAGAAGCAAGTGTGTTCACACACCAATCATTACATGACACGTGCTAATTTAATTAAAAATGTAAAAAAAAAAAATTCATTTTAAGTTTTTTCTTTATTTCTCTCTCTTACTTTTTGACTTATTTTAATTTTATTGTTTTATAAAAAAGAATTCATACTATTTTCTAGACTTTATTAAATTATTGATAACAAAACTAATTACTTTTCTAAAAAAATTTAAAATTTTAAAGGTATCATCAATTACTCCTTTTCATATAACTTCAAAAGAATCAATGAATTCCCCGAAAATTGAAAGAAGTTAATTGAAATCGGATAAAAAAAACTATATGATACTTCCTAATCATCTTGAAATCTAATGTGTTTATCAAATTGTTTGAAATGTAAGAAAATATTTAGATAAAGTTTTAAAATTACAGTGAGTAAAACTAATAGTAGTAAAAAAGGAAGGTGAAGTTGTGATAAAAATTGTGACATTGAAAGTGAAAAGCTTCAATGGAGATGACAATGATTTTTTTGAAGAAGAAAGAAGAAAGAAGAAAGAAGAAAGAAGAAAGAAAGAGAAAAAGAAAAAAGAAAAAAGTTAAAATATTAAGAAAATAAGAAAATATACTTTATAATAAAATACTTGTAAAATAAAATTATATTAGTTATTTTAGGTTGTTCACTCTCTTTTCTCTTTGAGAGAGTACTCACATTCTCTATGTCATGTGGACCAAAAATGATGTAATAATATCAGTTTAAAATTGTTTAGTGGGGTAATAAGACGCCCGCATAGTTAAGGTGTCTTTTTGAAAATTCGGGACAAGTTCACTTTTCTCAACATGTAAATTAAATCTTGAACGTCTATATAAAAATTCTACCCAATTTCAAAAGTTTTGATTTTATAGTCTTTTTTAAAATTTGTTTTTAGTCATATGTTACTTTTATATATAAAAAAAAAACGTTTTTAAAATTAAATTTAGAAATGGTTATGAGAGATTTCATCCCTAATTCCTCAATAGTTATATATATATTTTAAAAAACTTAAATAAGTAGAAGAATTTATCACGGACTTACCATTACCAAGTACCAATGTTGGTATTTTGTTTGGTTATTTTATTTTTAGATCAATAAAAGACAAAAAAGGTAAGAAATTTGTGGATGGGGTTTTTGTTCATCTAGTATAGAAAGGAAATTTTTTAATTATGGATAACTTTTAGTTTTTGACCTTATTATATATGACTAACTATGTTTAATTTTTAATTATTTGAAATATCATTTTTGATTATTTTGTTTCTAAATATTTATTAGTTAGATTTATTAAAAACTTTATTTGTTCATATTAAAAATATTTATCTCAAAATACTTAATCCTTATTAAAATGTTTATCTCAAAAAATATTTTTCAAAATGCTGATCTTTTTTAATCCTATCGACTTTTGCTATCAAAATGCTTATGGCAATTAATTTATTTTTTTTATAGTAATTATCTTTAAAGACAGTAAATATCTCAATTATAATATATAATAGAGTAAATATTTAATGAAAAGAAATATTATCTTAATACCAGATAAAGATGAAGTAGTCAAACATCTTTCTAATGCTTTTTCGTCCTAAAATGATAGTCTTAGTTACTATTTGAACAGTAAAAAAAAAATTAAATTAATTTCTAAATATATAATTTTTTTAAAACTTAAAAAAAATTCTATATTCAAAGAATATAATTTTATAAAATATATCTGCTTCTAGAAATCAAACTGAGCTCGATTAGTTTCCGCTAAGCAAAATATAAAGAACATAATCAATACACAGAATAAGAAAATACCAAATCATATTTGCTTCTGCATCATGACAATCTCACTCGAATTATGAAAACCTACAAAATACACCAAGTCCTGGTCCCTAACCACACATCCAAATTTTCCGGCGCATTCGTGCATTTCGAGGCACTATAACACAACATGAGAGAGGGGTTTGGAAGTCAACAAAGGCCAAATAATATAAAACGAAGATTGCGTGAAAAGATAATTGTTGCCGCGTATTTAAAATGTGAATACATGCCAGCATGTCATGGGTCCAATTCATTCAACTTACCTATAAATATCTCCAATAATTTTTCACTCTCAACACATAAAAAAAAGAAGAAAAAAAAACAAATTTACTTTCCTCCAAAAAATGAAGAAATCAAGTATTTTTGTAGCTTCCATAACTGCAGTTGCTATTTCTTCTTCGAATTCTTCATCCAAAGTTCGAATTTCTCATCATCAGGTAAATAAAGTTTCCTCAATTCTGCTTAGTTTTTTTTTTTTGTGATTTTCTCTTAAAATTTGAAAATAGATCTGGAATTTCAAATTAGTGGAAATAATTTACAATTGTGGTTTAAATGTTTTAAACTGAATATATATGTACTAGACAAGCTCGATGCGATGAGCTTGCGTGGAAAGAAAGCTGTTATAAAATTTTAATTATTTGTTTTTTGGGGAAAATTATTAATTCAGGATGAAAGTTCGTCGAAGAAGAAGAAGATGGAGGAAGAAAATTCATCGAAGAAAATGGGAGAATCAAAATCTTCTTCAGATAAATTTGCACCAAAATTTGATGGATTGAGATTTATTGAAACTTTGGTTACAGCTCACAGATAAGTTTACAAGAGGGAAACAAATATTTTTTGACAGATTTATTAGGGAAAATATTATCTGAGGAAAATGGAATATATGAAGGTGAATTGTTGTTTAATTAGCCAATTTGATGACTTTTTTTTTTTTTTTTTTTTTTTAAATTTAAAATTTGGTACTATGAATGAAGAGATTGAAGGGAACAAAGAAGGATTTTGCTTTCTTATGTGTTGTATGAAATTGATTGGTGGGATTAGTATTTTTTTTCCTTTTTAAAAAAAATCTTTGATTTAATTTTGTTTGTTTGATTTTGATTTTGTATGATATTTAAAGAGAGTAAAAAAAATAAATTGAATCTTGTGATTTTAAACTAAAGATACATAAAGTGCTAAAATGTCCTTCAATCTTGTAATTATAAAAGAAACTGAGATATTCTTCTTGAAAGGTAAAGGAAAACAAACTTTTCACCAAGATAACTTTACTCATCACAAGTTATATTTTGTTTAGGTAAACCTTCAAATTATATTTATTTTGAAAAAAATATTTTTCTATTAGAAGTATTTTAAAATAATATATATTTGGAGAATAATAATTGTGATTAGCTAATTAATTTAATATTTAAAGTTTGGTCATAAGTTTGGTCATATATCTACTCATCACGTCTTTTGGCTTTGCTGACATATAAACTCTAATCTCCTATAAATTTAAACTTTTACCTATTTCAATACTAGTTAGATTGATATACTTTAGGGAGAATCATATCTTTAAAGTTAGTTATTAAGGTGGAAGAGCTCAAGGTAGTATAAATTTTATATCAGCTCTCCATCATATCGATATAGAATTCAAGTCTTATATCTTGTGTTGTGAATCAAGTTGAATTCGTAAGATGCTTATAAGTTTGAATTGGTGAAGGAGATTGATTTAGTTGAGATTATTGAACCGAGTAAAATGTTGAAGAGTTTTATGTAAGAAATTAGGAACCCATATCATTCGGAGAACACCATTACTATTGAGATGAAAGAGTCCAAAAGTATACTCTTAAAAGTTTAATATCAACTCTTTAAACTGATATGACATTATATTTCATATCTTGTAATAGAGGATCATAACATATATCATCATACGCGATTGTATGATATTCTTTACCTTTTATTTTTTTTGTAATAATAGAGAGAAATAACATATTTTATTACCAGAAAAACAAAAGTACAAAAGAAAAGTAAGAAATATTCCATAGCAGATTTTGTTGAATTTGGTGTAATAAACTATTATTGTGATTTGTGACTTGTTTTTCAAGTCAAAATGGCGGCGACGTCACCCCCTAAAAGCATAATATTTTGAGAACAAAATCGTCGATTCAGAGTCTTGACTTCATCTGAATTTAATATTTTTAATATAAAATATAAGGTTGTGTAATTTTTTCCTTTTAAAGTTACAATCTAAATTTATAACTTTTAGAATATGTTCAATAATGATAATCTTAAAAGTTGAATTTATAAAATTTAAATATTAAATCTGTTTTGATTTGACTCTTGGGTCATAGAATATTTTCTGCATATTCTCAAATCTTAATGCATTTCTCATCTGTTTTCCAATAACTTTATCTTTGGGGTGAAGATTTTTCCACTCCTCTTTATGCTTTGTAATGGGAATATTCTTTAAGCCATATGGGATGACGGTCAATAAAATGAAATTAAAATCATAAAAGATTAGAATTTAAAAAGATGTGTGATAGTCTTTATTTCTTTTCGTATGTCGGACATCTTTTTCCTAAAAGTCCTTATTACTCATTGTTATCAAAAATCTTATTTCTAATGGTTTGATTATGCGTTACTAAAGTGGTGTCTTGTACTTTAATTATTGTATTATTTTGTTGTAGTTACTATCAGAGGCGGAGCTAGGTGGGGTTTATGGGTTCAGACGAACCCACTAGCTTTTTCGTAGATCTTATATTTGTATTAGAAAATTAAATAAATATATGTATATTAACATGTGAACTCCCAAACAAAATTGATTTAGAACCCCAAACTCCTAACATTGGCTCTGGTTCTGGTTACTATTCTGAATAATTTTACACACTTTCATTATTTCTTTCTACGTTCTACGTTAGACTGTTTTTGCTTGAGTCGAGGATGTATCAGAAACAGACTTGCTAGCTCCAAAGTAGGGGTAAAAGTTTGTGTAAACTCGATTTTTCTTGAACTCTACTTTATAAGACTACACTAAATATGTCGTTATTGTTACTGATTATATCTAATGATAAATTATCAATTTCTAAAAATAATTGTGACGATAGAGTACACTACACCACAAAAAAAAGATGACATAATTAGTTTAAAAATTACAATTGCATATATATGGTAATATGGATATCGAGTCAACCCCATCCGACTCGACATTGATTCATAGTTGAGAAGGATTAGCAATCTCTTCATTTACTTAATTGATAATTATCTATATATAATGACATAATTTTCTCATAAAATAATTCGATTTTAAATAATTTTATAGAGCTAACGTCTATTTGCATATATGTGATCTTAGGAGTCGTCTTCGTTAGAAAGCATTTTATCTTTCAATATAACATTTTTTCAGTATGAATTTAGATTAGTTGCGCTTCAATACAAATATCAAACACAGAGTATGAAACAAAATAATATGTGACCTTAGGAGTGGAACAGTTAGATTAAAGTCACAATATAACCTGGTATGCATGGTTTATGAGATAATAGTTATTATTTCTAGTGCATCGGTCTGTTCGGTTTGGTTTTATGTATTATTGGTTCGATTTCGGTTTTTAAATATGTTAAACCAATAACCAAATCAATAGGATATTTTTTATCGGTTTTGGTCCTTAACAGTTCGGTTTTCGGTTTAACCAATAAAAAAATACTTATAAAACAAATATATGACTTTTTTAATAAATTTGATACGAAAACACAATAATGTAACTTTACAAACGCTCATAAAATAGAAACAATAATAACAAACATGAAAAGAACTATACTAGTGTAACATAAAGAGAAATTAAGAAGAATAAGGTTTTTACTTAGATTTTAACGTTTTGTATAATGTGAAATTGTGAACTCAAAGTTATTGTGAAGTGTGAATTGAAGGCTAAAGGACAAAGATAGTAACTAGTAAGATATTGAGATTAATATATAATATTTATGTAAGTAAAAGTAGTAAATTACTAGTCTTAATGGGTTATCGTTTACCCAATAACCCATTATTAAAAACCAATACCGAACCGATAACCCAATAATTTTTTTTATAAAACCATTAAAAAATCGTTAACCCAATACCCCAATAACAATAAACCAATAACACTTTTATCGGTTCGATTTTTGCACACCCCTAAATTTATTTCAGCTTCATTTTCACATTTTTCATCTCGAAGTAAACTTTCTCACCCCTTTGCTATTTTGTAGTGATTGCCACCATTTTTTTTCTCATAGCAGAGTTGTATACTGTCCATATATATAAGATACACTTTTCTATAGATGAATTGATTTTTTTCCTCTCCCATAAAATAAATAATCATAAGAAATTTCCATAAGAGCAATAAATAAAATGAAAAGTTCCAGTATGAAAAAGCAAAAATATTGAACTATAGGACACTACACCCAAGGACCCTAGCTTGAAAATTGAGGGTCTTGAATTTTTACCCCTAAAAAACTTGTTAAGCTTAAAATTTTGTCCAAAAAACAAACGAGGTCAAAAGTTCAAAAAACCACCCACCTCTAAGGCTATTTTTATAAATCACCCATTAATAAAAAAGAATTCTTACAGGTCCCAATTATAATATTATATTTAAGTAAATAAAATTATTACATTTAAAAAAGAACCAAAATGAAAAATTAAAAAGACTTATCCATCATCATTCATTCATATATTTAACATTAATATGATTAAAAAAGTGGCTATCACCATTAGAATTGTTGAACATTTAGTACCTTTTGAAGAATTACTCTTTTGTTCATCATTTTTGCCTTCTGGCTGAATAACATCTTTGCAGTTTAGGCCTTCTTTGTCCTCTTTGCACATATTTGCAAATAGGCCAGGTGGATATTTGCCATATAGATTAATGTAATTAAACATAGTTGTAGCACATCCATTTTGCACATCATTTATTTCTTGTGTATGTTTGCATGCTAATTGTTTGAATGCATTGCAACATATTGATGAATTGTAGTGAGGTCCTTTGCATTGGCTGGTTATGATGGTGTAGTTTTCCCTCTCAAAATCAATGGGACAATCTTTGAGAAAAAAGAAGAAGTCAGATATAGTGACGAGTCAGAATTTTCACTAAAAGGTCAGATTAAAAATATAATGAAGTAAATACAGAAAAAAGTCACATGAAGACAACACACATGATTAGAGGTAAATGATGTACTTCAGCAAGGATGTTAAATTTAGTCCATAAAAACATAACTTATTTAACTTGTTCAAACTTGAGCCGGTTAATTCTATTGAATATGTATCTATTTAGGGGATTTTGCACCAATCGCTGATTCGAGGATCGTTATGTAAGACACATTCAAAAGTTACCAAATACTTAATGTGGAGAGGTTTTAGAATAAATATCAGATCTACGAGACTGGAGTTGAAAATTCGAATCTAAATTTTCAAACTTCAAGCATATGAGTCTAGCATTGGGGACTGTCAAGACAAACTTCAAATTGCTTGTACAATTAGAACCTCAACAAGTAAATTTGAAGTTAAGCTTGACAGTCCCTAATTTCAAAATAATACATTTGAAATTTTAACTATCAAACCTAACTTCAGACTCATACTGATTTTGAACTTCAGATATATCTAAAGTAAACAAATACATTAATTTTCTTCAAAAATATATACCATAACTTTTTTCCCTTTAGTTTTAGATTTATTCCTTTCAATATAACCATTCTTCTTTGTTCATTTAATAGAGGTCAAAACAAAAATTGATTGTGCTTATAGGTAATGTAAGCAACATCATTTAATAAAAAAGCCAACAACTACAATTTTCTGTGTCAAATAACGTCAACCTTGACTACAAGTTAAATACTTCAAACTTTTTTAAATATAACTTGAACTATAAGTATAAAATCGACTACCAATGCAATTTTTATATTTATTCATGGGTTAATTAGGGTTACAAATCAAACCATTTTGACCTGAACAAACATTAGGCGCATTATGACTCTAACCATTTATCGATTCAAATCATTTTAACATGCCCAAATATAGTTCTAAACTACAACTTGTTCATTTGACACCTCTTCTCAATTTCAACTCTTTCTTAGAAGCAATAATTCTTGAAAATTAATCAATTTTTTGAGCTTTCAAGAACAAACGTTAATATATTTTTAAAAGAAAAAACAAGCCTAAAACATATCAATTCATAAATTAATTGCATTAAATTAATTTTTTTTAAAAACCACATAAGAATAAAACAAGAAATATAACATAAAAACAATAAAAAGGGATTAAATTGATACTAACTTCCTTGTTGTTGAAGAAGGGCACGTCCCGTTTGAACACGAGCCTCAAGCACATCATCTGTTCGAACAATAATAATAATTACGTCTCAGTCTTCAACAAATATAAAAACAATAAAAATATAACAAGAACAATTTTTTTTTTGTTAATAACCAAATTTGAATATAAAAAACAAAATCATAAATATAAAAAATAATTTTTTAAAATGTAGGAATTTACGTTTGATGTATAATGGAGGAGAAGAAGATGACAAGCCAACAAGAAGGAAGAAGAGAAACAAAAAGAAGAATTTTTGGAAGCCCATTAAAGCTTCTCTTCTTCTTTTGGCAAATAATTATGATTTTCTCTTAATTAACCTATTTTTATTTTTGCCAGAATTTTCTTCAAATACAAAAAACTCTTGAATATTTTTTTGAATTTGTTTTTGTTTAGAGAGAGAAATGTTAAATGAATAAAGAGTGGAAGCTAATGAAAATAAAAGAGAAATACTAGGAGAAAACAAAGGGCTTTTAAAGGCCCTTTAATTCTCTATTTACAAGAATTAAATGTTATTTTAGTTAGTCAAACGTTCAAATTTGTCTCTGAACTATAGTATTGTTTAGATCAAATAATGTTGTGCATATATGCTATTCTTTTGAAATCTCAATTATACTGAATATATTATTTTTATTTTTCTAAAAATCTTGTTTCGTCTTCGTTGTTATTAAAATGACTCAATTTTGTCCTCACTAACGACAACATGATAAAAAAGGAAAATTCAGACTATTTGTAAGTCCAAGAGCAAATATTCATTATGTGCTAATTTATATGTTTTTTTTTAGTTAATAAAAGAACGATACATTTTTATATGTTTAACAATTTAACTTTAAATGCTCATTTTTATCTAAATATTTATAGTTTTACAAATATTTTAATTTATTTTAGACCCCAAGTTTCAAAAAAATAATTAAAAAAATCATATTAAATTAAACTATATCACATTAATTGAAACGAATGCATATGATTTATTTGCAAACTTTAAAGGTAAATTCATCTAATTTCAACTAAAGGTAATTAAGTATCACTAACTATTATAATAACTTTCAAAAGTGGATTAACGTATGTCATAGTATATCAATCAATTAAATTAATTGAACTCTTTAATTTTCTCTCTCTTGACGTACGTTACTAATTTATATAAACTAAATTTGAAATAGTTACTATTTCCTCGGTTTACATTTATTTGTTATTTATTCCTAAAATAAATTTTCATTTTTTTAAAAATTTCATTATAATCCGTAGTCAATATAACCTTGTCATAGCCTTTGCTCTTCGGGTGAGTACTTTGTGCACACTTGGTAAACCTTCACTGTGTAATAGCCTGCAACCCACTCCATACAGGAGATGTAAACCGCACTAGGCAAGAGATTTACATTTTTACTTGTCACTTGTCAAGAAATTATTTTTTCTATGGTTTACCAATACTAAACATTAGTAAGAATAGTGTGGTAAAATACTTATATCAATAATTATTTTTTCTTAATGGATGTGCAAAATTAAACAGTTACAAGTGAAAATTAACGGAGAAAGTATATCAAAATGACTCTTTTATTTCTGTATAGGCTAACGATAACAATATAAAAGGTAAATTTAGATCATTTGTAAGTTCAAAGACAAATATGGATTATTTACAAATTTGAAATGAATTTACTGAAATTCAACGGAAGGTAATTAAGTCACTATTTATGAATAATCTTCAAAAGAGGATAAATGCATGTCAATGACTCATAGTATATCATTTTAATTAATTAAATGTGTAATAAGGTTCTTTAATGTGTTTATGTTAATATATATAGAGTTTAGCTGCTTATATTTCTAACTTCTGAAAGAACTTTGTCTAATATTTTAAAATTATCAATTAAATTATTTAAATCTTTGTATTAGTAAATAAAATTCTTAATAATAAGATCCATGATAGTGTATCATAAAAACATGGCTAAAATTTCATTTACTTAATAAAATAACCTTTGTCAATATAAATAAATAGTATTATTAACAAATATATTTGTAACGAAACTACGGGCAATATGTCTTTCATTAGATAAGTTTAACTAACGTCATTAAGATTTTGACTTTAAGCGGTCTTTTTCTTTGCGCAACCCTAAGTGAACTTATGTGCAACAAACCTAACAAAACTTAATAATTGTCTCATTAGTTTTGTATGCATAACCAACAAAGTTTAATGGTTGTGTCATTAGTTTTATTATAAAAAATTGTATCTTTGAGTTTCAAAATTCATAGTCATGGTTTCTACTGCATCAACATTATGATTTATTTGAAAATTGTCAATAATTTTTTTGTACAATAATTAACTTTTTAGTCACGAGGATAAGACGAAGGTTATATTTGATTCCAAATATTCTGTAATACTTTGGGATTTGAAATGTATAAAACGGATTTAACGGACAGGTTTTAGGACCAAGGAGAAGTGCGCGATTTCTTAGCCCAACCGTGAACCAGGCCCCTCCTTTATGGAGACCTAAACGGGCCGTGAAAGGATAAACGGTCCATTCACCCGACGTGGTGATCGACTGGAGATCACAAATTGTCCCATCCTCTGTTCACGATCCATTTCACTGATCGTGAAGGGCTAAACGGTCTGTGAAGGCTTTTTAACAGGGATTCCGTCAGCTTTTTTAAGTCAGACTATTTTAGTTTCCTATGCGTAGCTATGTCGTTTTAACCCATATTCTAAGTCCTATATAATTATTAAGTCTTGTTTAACTTCAAGATCTCCAATCCACCATAACTTTTGAGACTTGATTACTAAGGTATGTTGGTATTCACCAATGGAGTCCTTTCCTCCCTTGGTTCTCAAAATCTTCCAATTTTACAAGTTCAAATTATCATTTATACAATTTTCATGAATTTTTTTCAATTATGATTCAATTACCTATTTTTTATCATATATTATTGCATGAATTGAATTAATTACATGTTTTTGAGTTGAATTCATATGAATCCATTTACGAAGATATGCATGATTTTATGAAATTGATGTAAATACTTGAGGATGCTTCAATGAGATTGTGAAAGGTTTTCTCACCTAAGTTGAATCAAAATTTAAGGAGTTGTTCTAAATTACTTTTAATTTGGATTGGTAGCTTAATTGTGTCTTTCCATGAATGATGAAATAAATATGATTAATGACTATTCTGTGGAATTTTACTTAGCACTGAGAGGATATTGAGATGGAGGCTCTCCCGTAATTAGTAGAGGTCAGGTCTCTAGTAGCAATCTCCTTGTCCCTAACGAGAAAAGTGTTTTAAGCATGTTAAGCTTGTATTGACCATGATGATGACTTGTGTTTTCTAACCTTCTATCTTTTGATTTAGTTTGGTCATTGCATGTCATGAAAAGTAGGTGTTTGGACATGTAATTTCATAGCAGGATATAAAATTCCAATTTTTCAAAAAAAGACATGATTTGAGAATTTCAAATCATGATTTAGGATTTTTCAAATACAAAAATTGATCCACAAGTTTGTATTTTGTAAAAAAGAACTCATATTTATATCTAATAACTATTTATTTTATATGTAAATAAAAGAGATAAATTTACAATTCATATCATTACGTTTTAAATCATTTATATATCATATAAGGATCATTATCACTAACATAAAATTTATTATTACTTCAAATTAATTCTTACTTTACTATTTATATTATTCGTTATTTTTTTTTATCAAGTTTATTTATCAACCAAATTTATTACTTCTTTCATTCAAATCAACGTTTAGTAAAAAAATAATTTTCCATCGTTATATTAAGTGGACAAGTTGACTGACCACTGTGGCACTAATTGATAAAAAACAGTTATCTTAGCTTGATCAATAAGTGTTTACTCTTTTTATTGAATTAATGTTGGATCAATACATGTTTTATTTTTGTAAGAATAACTTTGTGACATTATATTATGCGATTTTATAAACTTTTGCTTATTTTGTAAGATTATATAAAAAAATTGGGACAATTTTAATTGTTTTACAACTTATTGAATTTTTATGTTTATGATAAAATATACAACATAAAACGTCCAAATTGCATGTCCAAACAAAACTTCAAACTCATGATTTCATATCGCCTGGTCAAATGGGCCCTTGGGGTGTGTTTGGTATGAATATTTTTTTTAATCAGTAATTTCTTTTACTTATTTTTTTTGTGTTTGATTAGTAAGAAGAAAATATTATCCCTGGAGTATTTAAGTATAATCTGATCAAATACTATAACACAAAACTCGAACCTGAACCATTTAACACAGACTGAAACCCTTGTCCCGATCTAACCACAACACCAATCCCGAACCTAACCCCAACCTGGGCCTTGACTCTTGATTCCAACCTAGAATTCAATTCTGATACTAACTCAAAATTCAACCTTGACTTGAAATTCAACTTGACCCAACCCAAACTCAAGGTCAAGACCGGGAGTTAGGTCACGAGTTTTGGTCAAGTCTCGAGTCGAGGTCAAAATGGGATTCTAAGTCGAAGTTGAGAGTGTTTGAATTAGTTCGGCTTCCATACGAATATGAAAAAGAGAAAGTGGAGCCTAGTGCAGCTATAAATGCGTCTTTTTTCACATTTTCATAAAACATAGAAATCGTCAACTAGTCGCACAGTTTCCCTCCTATGTCGACAATTCTCGATTCACTCGCCATCTCTTCAATTTTTTCCTCTAATCTCCGCCCATCCCTCCGCCCCTCGCCGCCGCCCTCCGCCGCATGGGTCCGCCGTTTCCCTCTGAAATTCACCGGCTTTTCTGTATCTTATACCCTTTTTAATAATCAAGTTTCACTTGCATCTTCTTCAAGGATTTATCGCCGCACAAATAGCGTCTCCGGCGAAGCTTCCGATGTCGCCTTCGATGGTTTGTTCCCATTCCTTCCCCTTTTTTTAAAGCTTTTAATATTTCGCTTCTCGAGATTCAAACTGACAATGTTTTTAAAATGTACTATCGTTTTGTTTGGTTATATTGGTATGCGAATGAATTGCATATAGTTTTAAAATAATTTAATTTAATTTTGATTTGTCATAGTTGATTTGATTGAATTTAGCTTTGAATATTAATCGAATTGACTCTCCATAAGTGAAGTGAAAAATGACACAAAAAATAGGACAGAGGGAGGTGGCAAAGGTGTGGCTTAGTGGTCAATAAAGTGGTTCAAATCAGGTGTACGATAACTATACTAGCTTTGTGGCGTCTTTCATCAAAGAAACGACTCTTTTCACTACGTTTAGCTCCTTTGGTGTCAGTTTTAAAGATAGGATAGCGAGGCATGGAAGCTTTCTGCTATGCTTATGCTATTATAGGATATAGGAGAATGAAATATTCATCAAAGTCGTCCTTACATCCCTCCGCAAGCATAAGAAGAGTTCGATAATGGCTGGTCTTTAAAGGCCATTAAGAAATTACATAAGTCAAGTTCTTGTGCTATGTCAAAAGTGAAGTTCTCCATCCATACAAAAATACTAGGTGATTTCTTTCTATTTGTTTTAGCTTTGGTGGATAGAGTATGTGGTACCTGTTGCTGGTGAGTGGTGAGAGGTGGCACGTATCCCGTGTAACCGTGTAATAAGTGGAGGTGCAAGTATTAAAAAATTGGGAAGAAAGGAGTATTAGATTTTTCACAAGATATCATCTTTTCTTGAATTTCTGGCTGCAATGGTTTACTATGTAGATTTATGACTAACCTCGTTAATCTTTGTGTTATTTTTTTGTGATTGTGTGCTAATCCACAATTTTCCGCAACAGAATCCAACTTCTCTAAGGACTAGTTTGGTGCAATCTGCATCCACTTCTTAAAATCATGAATCCGCCTTTGTCTATAGAGCACTACGGAGTCTAACTTTTCGTTGTTGTTGCTTCTTCTCCTTGTAAATGGATTGACAGTACCTAAACATCATGTTATTATGGAACTGTTTTTGTAGACTCATTTTGGCTTGGGAAGCAAAAAGAATGGGTCGTTGTTTTGGTTTCCTTGATATTGTAAACTCCCCCCCAAAACATTCCTACCCTGGTGCATGGACCCCCAAGACTAAATCGATCGCGTAAGGAATACGGGAGGAGTCGAATATTACAGCATGGTAATAACAGAAGACAGACCAATCACCACAAAGATATGGATTTTTTTTGAGTCATCGAAAGAAAGAGGAATATATGCAACAGTTATAAATACATGTACATGAAGTAAGAGAGTATAAAGATTATGTAGAACATAACAGGATAACAATAAGGAGGATGCACCTAAGGGTGCGCCCTAGTGGTTAATGAAGTGGGTTGAGCACCATGAGGTCTCATGTTCAAATCCGAGTAGAGACAAAAACACTAGGTGACTTCTTCCCTCATGTTCTTCCTTTGGTGGACAAAGTTACTTGGTATAAGTTGCGGATAGGAGGTGACACATATCCTGTGGAATTAGTCGAGTTGCATGCCAGCTGGCTAGGACATCACAGTTATCCCAAAAAGACAATAACGAGGATATGTTAGTTTAAGTTTCAGCTACTAGCTTATTGCATTTTGAAGATGTTTGCTTACTCCCTCTGGGTCCAAAAATCAGCTACATATATTGGGTTTATCTCTGGCAGTTAGGAAGGTCAAAAAATACAGCCAGTTTACTCATGTAAGGGTTTCAAGACTCTGTACAATATAAGCATGTTCTTCTCTCTTTTCTGATGACGTGACTTCCTTTTCCTATAAGCTGCAAAAATGTGGATGGGACTTACTTTTAATGTGAGGGAAGAAGTAGAATCCTAGATACAAGACATCCTGAAAACTTTCATGGTAATTGTAATATGCTGATGTTGAGCTAATGTGCGTTGTTGCTAATTACTGTGGCTAGTTTATTAAGGTTTCAGTGGCAGAGGCAGGGTTTGGATCTCGTTGTCACTGAAATATCATGGATTACGTAGTAGGGGTGAATTTATTAGTATGTCACAGGAAAAGTCATGCAATTTAACAATGGCCACATCTTCTTGATAATCAAGATGGCATGAAGGATCAAGAGCTCCCAACATGGTATTACTATTCATCTGTTGAAATCCTAAGAACTGCTTAGCTGATTTCAAATATGCTCAATTGAAGGGATGGACAAAGAATCTTGGAATTTTTTCAGTACTATGAGAAGCACATCTAGGTACTGAGGAAAAAGTTAGGTAGTCTGAGCTGGAGAAGTCAAATATCTCATGAAAAAACATGATTTAGCGTAAAATGCTATAGAGCACTATCTGAGTTGAGTGTTTTCTATGAGAGGAATTATGACAAAAATAGCAGCTAGATTAGTGTATAGGGAGAGATGTGTAGGGGGTAGTGGTTCGTTCAGCTTACACTATCTCTCTTCTTGGAGATACAGTGATGTGACTATGATGAATGGGAGTGTTTTTCTAGGTTAGTGGCTTGTTAAGCTGGCATTATATTCATACTTGAAAGAAAGTGATGTGGCCATTTTGCACGTACCCGCAGTTGAAGATTTAGCACGTTGGTTACGATTGATATAAAACTCGTGGGACCTTAAAGCCATGGTAATAGTTGTCAATTGATACCAAGTGATTTTCATGGTAGGAGATCAAAGGACAAGAGTGGCTGGCGTTGGAGCAAAGGACTTTTCATAGTGAAATTGAAATCTTTTAGGGCTAGTGCGAGCTTAAGAAAGGAACATCTTTTCGATGGTTTTGTAGCAAACAAGTTTTATTCCACGTGTTACAAAGGATAAGAGTGATTTACCAATACTTCTCCACAACTGGCAAACAAGTTCTTGTTCGTGTACTTAATATTTCTTCTTGTAATTATCTTCTTCTAACTTTCTTGGGGCAAAAGAACTTTCTTTCAGAGTGACCTGGGATGCATTGTAACCTAATGAAAGTACTACCCATAGCGAAGCCTTTTTTTTTCTTCCAAATTTTGGTAGAGTATGTTACACTTCTTGTTTTTATGAGAAGAGCACACTCTCTTTCCTATTTTGGGAGTTGAATCGTCATCACACTCTTGGGAGTTTCTTTTTCTTTCTTCATTGAACTAACAAAACAGAAAAAGACGGCTACGAATTTCCTTCCAGCAAGTAAGCATTACTTTTAAAATTGTTGCTTTGCCTGGTGCATGTTGAGAGGCTGTGCAGTGAAAATCACGATTAATCAGTTAGATTTGATGTCCTTGGATGCAAGATCATGAAATTATCTTGGAGGAAAAAAGAAGGGAAGTTGCGGAAGAGAACTTTTGAGCCATCCATTTAATTCGTCGTTTTTTGTCATTCAATGATTGCGCAATTTTCCAGATTTACTTTCTTCAAAAGCAGATATGGAACTTTGTTAGTATTAGGTTCCTGAGACCTTTTACGACATTATTGCTTCCTCACATTTAGAGTGAATTTTCAAGCACATAGAGAAAACCTTAGCAATTGATCCCATGGTTTAACACCGTAATTCCAAAAAGAATTTAGGGTATATCTATTTTGTTGAAAGCTTGGATTAGTACAATTTGTCAATATCATTCTATAGCTTACAGCCTTACACTTCCCATAACGCCCAAAGGTATGGCCTAGTGGTCAATAAAGTAGGTGATTTATTCCCATTTGTCTAAACCTTGATGAACAAAGTTATCTGGTATTGGTGAAAGATAGCCAGTACCTGGTAAAATAGTCACGGTACGACCAAGCTGGCCCAGGCATCAACGTCATAAAAAAAGAAACTTACACTTTCTTTATGTCTGGCCTATATTTATATTCAAATTGCTGTTCCAAGTAGTATAAATGTAGCCGTCTTTGTATTTTCATTTGTTCAAACTGTTTTAGATGGCATTCTTTGTTATTATACCGGATCAGATAAATAAAAATTCCTTCTGATGTTATGAATGTTCTTTTTACTTGGCTTTTGGGGGGTGGGGTGGAGTGTGTGTGGTGGGAGACTGACTGAATGATTTCTAGACGCATATCGAGCAACTATGCATTTGGAGGAGGTTCATCGCTGGTTGAAAGTTTTTGCTTCCCGGTCAAATTTGCCTAATCTTCTTCTGTGGTTCATTTTCTTGTTCTTTTCAGTTTCTACCGTGACAGAGGAAACATGGGATTCACTTGTTCTCAACGCTACTGAACCCGTGGTGGTTGAGTTTTGGGCTCCATGGTGTGGACCATGTCGCATGTTCCATCCAGTAATCAGTGATCTTGCAAAGCAATACACAGGAAGGGTAAAGTGCTTCAAATTGAATACCGATGACAGCCCTTCTGTAGCATCTAGATATGGAATCCGAAGCATCCCAACAATAATGATCTTCGTTAACGGAGAGAAGAAAGATGCTATCATTGGTGCTGTACCCAAAACAAGTCTAACTGCCAGCATAGACAAATTCTTGTAGAAGCTGCTGAATGGTAAAGCCAAAAGCTGCATTTGCTTTGTTTCGTCTGCTTTTTTCTTTCTTTTGAATGGTAAAACCAAAGCTACACTTGGTTTTGAGCTTTACCTTAAATGAAGTCCATTTTTACCAGAATTAGAGGTGTTAATATTGAACCATGGAAGTATATTCAACCCGAATATTCGAATTTGAGTTGGCGGCTTGGCGCTATTGGATTAAACTCGTCGTTTGATCCGTTTTGACCCAAGCAAATTTTGGGCGGGTTGATCCATGATCTGTTTATAGAATTAACATGTTTTGACCCACTTAAGCCCGACTTATCCATCTATTTTATACTCCTACTTCAATTTGTCCGTCTTTCTTTTTTTAGTCTGTTTAAAAAATAATGTCTCTTTCTTTTTTGACCACTCTTAAAGTCCCAATTTTTACGTGTCATGTTTAAGACCACAAATTTTAATGAGCATTTTGGTATATTCTTATAATTTTTTAGTTTACGACCCTCTTGACCCTTAGTCCTGTTTAGGGAAAGCACAGAAGGATCTTGGGAGGGTGAGTTCAAAGTTTAACCACTTCATAAGATATGTATTTAAGCCTAACTTAATCTCAAAAGTTGCTCATAAGGAAGAATTGTCCAAGTTCGTATGAGAAGATCATTGGTATGTTTTTCTATCAATGTGAAACTCTAACACCCCTTGCATATGCCCAAACGGCAAACTAGAGCGCGGACAACATAATATTGACTTTGATACCATGTATCGTATGTAGATTGAGCTTAACTCAATTCTAAAAATTATCTCATAAGAAGAGAATTATCTAAGTTCATATAAGGAAACCAACAATCTGTTCTCCAATCAATGTGAAAACTTCTTTTGTCATGCTTGAGTCTTTTACTTTGATGTTTATCCAGTTCAACTTGCACGTACATCAGTTATTTTATTAGGTACTTACTACCTCTCACTAACTCATCAAATAACTCTACTCACTATATTTAAGCACATAAAAAGAAATTACGAAAGTCGGAGATTTACTATGTCCCCAACTTTACTTTATTAAGAAACAAGGTAATCTACTATAATTAGATTAAGATCGTAAAAAATAAAAGTTTATACGTAACATATTTATGACTACAAGAATAAAAGCTATTTTGATACATATTATAAATTAAGTTTACGATTGTAAAATTCAAATCAAACAAACAAATTGATCAACGGAAATATTTCTTAATGGACAAATGACAAATCACATGGACTCTTCGAGAAGCAAAGTTGAATAATATCAATAAGAAAGCTTTCATCATTCTGACGAACCAATGATAATATTAGCACACCATGCTCTCATTTTTTAGTCTAAAACAAGCAAATTAATGTTTTTATAATTATTTATATAAACATAACGTATTTGGTATATTTTTATCATATTTTATTGGAAATAATAAGAGTTGCTGATTGATCGTGAATTGCTTTTTCTTTGAGGTTTGTATTCACGTAAAATTATGTGATCTTTCTTTTCGTTGTTATTGCTTTTATTAATATTGTCTCACAACATTTTATGTTACGGAGTCAAGATTTTTACAAAAAATAAAATATAATTATAGTTAAAAAAAAAAGTGAGAAGAAAAACAACTTTTATTATAATATAATACAATGAAAAAAAAAAGATAATGAAATACCTTTCTTTTTATGATAAAGTAAATCCGCAATCGCTATTTTTTGGGTGCGCACAGGGTAAAACCCCGTGCTCCTACGCAATAGATCGCAAACCACATAGAAGAGGTAACCTGCACTAGGCAAACTAGTGTGACATTAAAAAGATACCTCTAACTAATTAAAATTCGCTAAAAAAATATTCTTCTTCCATCTGGTCCAAAAATGCCCACGACGATATTTTTAGGTTACTAAAATCTAAAATTGGAAGCCACTAGGAACACAGATTTTCAAGAACACAGTTTTGAAGTTGTAATTTAATTAACTTTGATATATTATAATCCTACTAATTAATTCAGATCAAGCGCGTAGTACTAATCAAGGTATTAATTAGTCAAATCGAGAAAGTTTAAAAGTGTATAGTACGATACTTGTTTATGTTAATTAATTAATTGAATTAATTAATTAACAATAGTACTGTTTTATTTATTTATTATATAGAGTCAGAGTATGTCTACTAATGATTAAGAAAATGTTAATTGGCCTATGTCTATTATACCTACCAGTGTGAAAATAAAAAAGAAAGCTCTAAATTAGAATAATGAAATTGGGTGATAAAGACTAATAACTTGACTTTAATATTATATACTAATTTTCAGGGTGGATAAGGCCTTAGCTTAAATATGAAGGTATGACTTTTATCTTGAAATTAAAGTCTTCGGTGAGGAGGCGTGAGAGATCAATGGCGGTGGGTTTTGAAGTAGGTCAAAGAAGTATTGGAGAGAGTTGATTAGATAAAATTTGACACATTTTTAGCTCAATAAAGATATGACTCTAATAGGTGGATATTTGAAGATCACAGATTAGGGCATAAGATTAATAATTAATAGAGCATTGTCTTGTTGTCCTACGAATTAGGCTTGGGGTAGTGGGTAAAACGGAAGCTCGTATTTGGGGTACTATACGATAAGAATGTATCGCCAAGGTTTAAGGGTAAATGCTTTAGAGTGGTGGTTAGACCATCATCTCTTTATAGGACAGAGAGTCGATCAGTCAAGAACGCTCACCTTCAAAAATTGAATGTAGCATAAATGAGGATACTTAGATGGATTTGATAAGGCAAGAGAGATGATGGTTCAACCATGTGCATAGATGAGCCAATATATGAGAGGTTGATTGTAGAATGAGTTACGATTGGTAGAGGTAGGCCAAAAAAAAGTTGTAAGGAAGTGAGAATTTGATTAGACATGATATGATATAACTTTAGCTTACAAGATTTGTGTCATTTTGACACTTTTTGCTTACATGACATAATGAGTGCGATATACTAATAAACAGGCGCGTGAAAATGTTAGTTAATTTTTAATTATTTTTTTTCTTCCGCTTCTCCATTTTCAGCTTCCATTTTAACTAAGTTAAATTTCATTCATTGTGAATAAAGATTTAGCAAAATGAGGAAAAACTGTTTTTAAAATTTAATAATAAACCCATACATGAAATTCTTTTTTGAAAGAATTTAATATTTGTGGGAAAGTGAATTGAAAAAGAGTAATAAAAGCTTATCTTGATAATTTGTGAGGAAAATAATTTCTTTAAATTAAGCTAAAAAATTTCTTTGGACTAGCGAAAATCATTTATTAGGCAAAAAAAAAAAAGGAAGAAAGTAATCGTGATATATATATATTTTTTTGTAAAGAGTTTTTTTCAGTGGTGCACATATCTAGTGAAGAGTTGGTGTGCGTGCAGATGTTTCTACAAAAGGGTAGGGGTATTTAGAGAAGACAATCGAAGGGTGGCGGGCGTTTTTCGCGCAAATGTCTAAGTGAAATATCGTGTCAATTTTAGGAGATCATCGATGAGTTAGATTATAACTTGATCTAATTTATTTCATGTCACATAAGACACATATTATGTCATATAGAATATGTGTCTCTACTTGTTCAACTTTATATATATTTAATTATCTACTTATTTATATCTAAAATTAAATAACATATATACCATCTAAGATCAAATTAAATAACACGTGTAATGTGTCATTTATCTGTTCCTAGATACCCAACATACAATTTTCATAGGTATATACAAAAGCTTTCAAATTTGTAGCTACTTCCTTTTAATTAATCCTAGAATTAACACAAATAATTTTTTAAATTAAGGCGGCTTCTCAAATATTGGAATCCACTAGGAACACAGTATTTTTAGAACATAGTTTTGATGTTGCAATTTAATTAACGCGTAATTATTGATCTTAATATTTATTAGTCAAAATCAAGAAAGTAAGTGTAAAGTAGGATACTCGTTTATTTTGTATAGTTAATTAACAATTGTAGTGTTTATATTTATTAATTATTGAGAGTTAGAGTATGTTTACTAACGTTTCGGAAATTGCTAAATAGCATATTATATTATACGCCAACCAATGTGAAAGTGAAAAAGAAGAGGTCCCACAACACTAAAAAAATAGTTAATAAACAAAAGTTCTAAATTAGAATAAAGAAATTGGGTGATAAAACTAATAACTTACCTATGTTGTTGTGGTGCACTGGTGGGAGTGCTTCATCCTTAACCAGAGGTCTTGGGTTCGAGCCCTAGGTATGGAGAAAATTCTATTGGGAGAGGCACCCCCGAATGGGCCCTACAGAGCGTGATTCAAATTTAATCGAAGCTCTAATATGGGCTCCGAACACCGAGTGAAAATAAAAAAATAAAAAGACTAATAACTTGACTTTAATATTATATACTAATTGGGTGAAATATGTAAGGCCCTTATAAGTAGGTGTTAAAGGTTGGTGATATTCAAAGTAGTAAAGGTAAATTAAAAAAAAAATATTGGGCAAAGGTGAGCAATAATTAAATGGGGTATGACATATTTGTAACACATTAATGATTTTCTTTAAAGAAGTTCCAAATATGAAAGAAGCATACCCACAAAGAAATTCATAAAAAAATCGACATTTACTATATATACATTAAAAAGGTTACTTCAATCAATAATCATGTACATTCAAAAAGGGTTCATCGCATCTGACCTAATAGACACCGCCCCAATTTCTACCTCCATAATGTAGAAATAAAATACGTATAAATTCTACTCTCTTCTGATTCACTTTTAGAATTATATATTGAATATGTGATATGTGATTATGACTATTTGATCCTTATCCCAAACATGAATGACTAGTTACTATTTTTGTTATTTTATTATCAAGTAAAATCCAAAAAATGGAAAATTCCAAATATAAAAAAAAATAAAAAATGTCCCACAAAGAGCGTGTAATAGTCATTACCACGTAGGCCAACAAAGTCATCTTATCCAAAACAAATTTGATAACTTAAGTTTCTATTCCAAAAGTTTTCTTTTAAAATTTTATTTTATATTTTTACGCGCTAAATATATATTTTTCCTATACATACAGAAACTCCTGTATCTATAGGTGCATATTTTGTAAAGCACTATATATATTAAAGCCACCCCCAACTTACTTCATTCTATCTTCACTTTGATTGGGAGTTGTGAAAAATCAACAGTTAAAAGGACAATCTTGATTTGTATTCAGGTAATTATATTGAAAAAAGATTAGACCTTTTTGTGGTTTCTTCTTTGTTTTTCTTATCTGGAGTTTGTGAGATTACATTGGGTATGTTGTTGAAAAGTTTTGAGGTTTTATTTATGTATTTTGATTGAAAGATTGGAGCTTTTTGTGGTTTTGTCGGTGTTTTGAGGTTTTCTTGATGTATTAGATTTGAAAAAATTAGAACTTTTTCTGATTCAGTTGGTGTTTTTGAAATTGTTTGAGGTTTTCTTGATGTATTTTGATTGAAAAGATTAGAGCTTTTTGTGGTTCAATTGATGTTTGATAAGTTTTATACAGAATTTGGGATTTTTTGTTTTCAATTTTTCCCCTATTAGAGAAAAAAATTCAGTAGTTCAGATAGAATTAATGCAGTTTATGTACATTGTAGTTATGCAGACTTATACTGCAAGGTCTCTTGGGATTGAGTGTCTGTCTAATTTGTAGGTGAAATGACAATAGTTGCGTGACTTTTTGGGATAAAAAGTTGTTAGTTGAATGACCGTAGTTGTATCTAGTTAAGGTCATGGATTTCTAATCGTTTTCCCTCTTGGCATTTGTTTTCTATAGGCACTAGAAATCAACAAAACTACATCAAGAAACAAGAAATGGCGTTAGATCTTCATTTCCAAGAACAGATAACAGAGAGTACCTTTAACGAATGTTGTAGTAGCCCCTTACAGAAATGCAAGACGTTTGATGATGAGCGTGATGAAGACAATCGATCTGGTGGTTTTGACTGTAACATATGCTTGGATGTTGTTAAAGATCCCGTGGTTACATTTTGCGGTCACCTTTATTGTTGGCCTTGTATCTATAAATGGATTCAATTCCAGAGCGCCTCGGATCACCAAAAGCCACAATGTCCTGTTTGCAAAGCTAAAGTTTCACAAAAAGAGTTGATTCCGCTCTACGGTCCTGGCCAAGCAACAAAACCATCTGAAGACGACGTTACAAGTAAAGGCATGGTCATACCACAAAGGCCTCTGAGGCCAAGATGTAGTGGGGATCATACACTGATGGCAACTACAAATTCACTTCCATCGCAACAACTTAACCATCGACAACAGCCACATTCAGGAGGTTACATCGCCTCGCCACCCGTGATTGGTGAAGTGGTTTATGCACGAGTTTTTGGAAATGCATGTCCAAACTCGTATAACCTTGCAGGAAACACGAGTTTGAGAATGAGAAGGCAGCTATTACACGCGGATAGATCACTTGGCAGATTATATTTCTTCCTCATCTGTTGTGTATTGGCATGCCTTCTCTTGTTTTGATCACTTTTCGCGCTACATTGCGTGTAATTTGTATATATGTGTACCTTATTAGATGCTGAATATACGAGCTTTGCTCAATGTAACATGTCTTCGAAGCTTTTTATGTTCTTGATTCTGGCTAATAATACACAATTTTTTTTTTACCATAAGGTGTGTCATTAACAACCAAAAGATACTACCTTTCTTTGTTCTTTGGTCTTGGTACTACTATACTATAATAGCATATCCAGAATAATCTTATTTGTCGAAGGGTAGAGTGTATGCAATAATGCAAACCTTACCCGGGTGATGGAGAGGTTTGTTACAAATAGATCTCGGCTCAAGTACAAGTATATCAAAACAACAAAAGTGAAGAGACCATGACAATATACTAGAGATATCGTACTAAAACATTTTGAAAGAAAAAAAGAAATAATAACTACAACATAATGATACTATAATTGAAGTAAAGGAAACAGCAGATAGTAACAGAAATAAAAAGAACAAGTAAATAATTTGTGTCTTTCGTAGCCTCCTATCTAAGGTCATGTCCTTGGTAAGTCAAAGTTGTGTCATGTCCTGTCTAATTACCTCTCCCGCACACTTCCTTGGCCTACTTCCACCTCCCCTAAAACCATTCAAAGCCAACCTCCACGCTGGGACATTAGTACATTTCCTATTCACATGTTCAAACCGTCTCAGTTACAATCACTTCAACAGTTTGTGTAGTTATCTAAAATGTCAAAGGATGTTAATTTTGAGTTTGTTGATTTGACATGAAAACTCTGCTTCTGTTGCAAAAATATGTGTCTCAATCTAAAGAAACAAAGGATAAAAAAAAAATACTCTGTCCGTTTTTATTTGCTTGTCTTATTTTGACTTAATACGAAGTTTAAGAAAGTAATAATATTTTTAAATCTTGTGGTCTTCAATTAAAAAAAAATGTGAAATGTATCAAATTGTCAATTAAGTTTATGGTTTTAAACATGTCAGGTTGAAAGTTGAAATTAACAATTTGTTAAAAAAGAAATGTTATAGGGGACAAGGTGAGAGTTGTCTCTTTGGCCGATAAGGTAAAAGAAAAATAAGATGATTCAGAAACTATGAAGAGGAGGTGCGTGGATACGCCAATTAGGAGGTAGGCAAAAAAAATATGGAAAGGTGATTAATAAAGACATGATGCAGTTTCAGATTATATGACCCTAGATAAGTATAAAGGTCGAAGATTAGAGTTAAATTCGGTAGGTAGCCAAGTGTAGTCGTCCGTTAGGTGGGAGAAGTTAAGGACTTGCCTCATATCCTACTCTTTGCTTTGTATTTTGATATTTTGATTGTCATTTTTCTTCGTACAATCCTTCTATGAGTAATTTCTCTTTTAAATCGAGAATCTATCAAAAATTAATTGCTTTCTAGTTCGTAGCTACTTATTAATTAATGATAGAATTAGCACAAAGAATTTTTAAATTAAGGTGGCCTCTCAAAAATTGGAAGCCACTAGGAACACAGATTTTCTAGAACACAGTTTTGAAGTTGCAATTTAATTACAGATCTTAGTAATAGTATTTATTAGTAAAAAAAAAACAAGAAAATAATTACAAGTGTAAAATACTTATTTATTTTGTTTAGTTAATTATTACAGAGAGTCAGAGATGTCTATTAACGATTAGGAAACTGCCAAGTAGCCCCATAAAACTAAATGGTGGTGAATTAAAGAAAACCCTAAATTAATATTAAAGAAATTGGGTGATAAAGACTAATAACTTGACTTTAATACTTAATTACATACTAATTGCCAGGTTGGATAAGGTCTTAGCTGAAAAATTAAGGTATGACTTCAATGACTCGAAAATGTGGTGTTCACGGGTCGGTTTGGATCGGTTATTGGTCAAAATCAAAACCAAACCATCTTAATCAATTTTAAAATTATCAAAACCAAACCAAACTAAACCAAATATAATATACATATATTGGTTTGGTGGTTATCGGTTTCGATTTGGTTTGGTATGGTTATTCGGTTATTAACCATACAAAAAAATAAAAAAAACAATTCATTCAAAATGTGAAAAAAGCGACAACAATCCATTCAAAACGAAAAATAATTAGCATGACTAAAATTACTGAATTTACTATTAATAAAACTTTAAATTCACTATTTTGGCATAGAAGGAAGAGACAATAACATTTTCAGACCCACAAAGAATCATAGACACTCATATACATGAAATCAATAAGATAAATGTTTTCACCATGTACACTTTTGCTTTCAATAGGTAAATTATAAAGAATTTTTTATGAAAACATATTTAAGATCTTTAAAATTGTTTATAAAAATAATATATTAAAATATATGTATATAATTTATCGGTTCAGTTTGGTTATTTCTTCAGTTTTTTCGAATAAAAATCAATAACCAAATCAAATACTATTGGTTTTCAAAAATCTAAAACTAAACCAAATCAAACCCAAATAAAATCGGTTTATTTTATCGATTTGGTTCAGCTTTTCGATTTGGATTAATTTTTATCCAAACCATGAATATCCCTACCTAACATCATGGGCGGATTAGAAGATTATGACGGATTTGAGCTTTGAAAACAGCTATTTGTATAAATGTAAAGTACATAAGGTTGTGTAAAGATGGAAGAAAATTATTTCCCAAAATAATATCATATAACACTTGCTTTAATCATATTTGAAACATGGCCTAATGGGCCAATATATACTACCAAAGTGTCATACTCATTAGCACACCATTTTCTTTTATGACTATTTTTAGCCCCTCCATTCTTTTGGGGGACTTTATATCAATCAACATGAGATTAAAGTGTTTTTTCTTTTGAGTGGGATATTCTGATGTTTGTATCCAGTTGAGGTATCTTCCTTTTTCCTTCTCTGTGTCTATATTTCTAATTCACTTATGGAGTGTATTTTATTGAAAAAGATTAGATTCTTTTGTAGTGTATTTTTGAAGAATGCAACATGAGTACGGAATATTTTTTAAAAGTCTGAGCAATATAGATTTCTATTGTGCCTGAAGTATCATATTTTAGGTTTTTACTTTCTTGGAAATTGGGGGGGAAGGGGTTATTTTGTTGTTGTTTCTAATGACTAGGGAGATATTGTCTCTTTTGGGCTAAATCTGAATGATTTTGGCCATTAAGAGTATGGCCCTTTTAACTTGGCTTCAATTAGTATCTCTGCACTCCAAATTTCGGTGTGCAACACTTAAACTTGTATAAAGTTGAATAAGTAAACACACGTGTTGTTACATGGCATAAGTTTCTCAAGTTTTATCTATGAAGATCCCCTCAGTTTCTAAATCTTATGCATAAGTTTCTAGTAGTTTTTCTTATAGTTGTGATATCAGTTTATTTGGTGTTTTATGATGTACGTTAAGCTCTTGTTGGATGGAATGGGGGGGGGGGGGGGGAAAAA
>JAJOOH010021791.1:0-20012 GCA_029582605.1 Solanum gracilifrons | reverse complement strand
ATATATAAACATAAAATAAGATCCATCATTCACAAAACCAAAAACAACAATATCCACAAAAGCAGCCCAATAGAAGTAGGTATGGACATACCTCACCCCACCGACAAAAAATAGCAGTTGTCCTCAAATGCAAAGAAACAATAATAAAGTCTAAAAAATAACATAAAAGGAGGTAAAAGAGTCATACTGGCAGGCTAGGCCTGGGGTAAAGTCGATATATCGGTCACTCCATTTGTCTGGGCATCAGTGCCCAACTCATCAGCATCATTGGCTCCACAATAGCCCACAATAGATGTATCCCTGAGCGATGCCTGCACCGATGTCTCCACCATGGCTCTCTCAAGATAAGCTAAATCATCATGCACTGCCTCATCTCTCACACCCATCTTCTCAGCTTCGGACTCAGCATCTGGATCATTATCCCTAGTATCATCCCTGGCCGTAGTAGCCGAAGGAACCTCAGAACCAGCCGGAAAATTAACGCTCAGTCTCAGAAATCTCCTTAGTGCGAAATAGCATCAATAGATCCGTGAACTTCATCTCATCCACTTCTTTTCTCAGCCCGAAAACATTGTCCTTGAAGGTCGTCACAGTAACAGTAGCACCCTGGCTCTTCTCACACTCCACAACCCTCACTGTAAGGGCTTCCAATGCCAACTTGTCGCCCTCAATCAAGTCTCAGTGTTCTCTCATCTCAACCCTAATAGGGACTAAGGTAGTAGCAATATGCCACTCTATCAACCCAAGAACGACGATCTCTACCCAAAAGGAATGCACATCAGTAGATTGGGCCAGATAGCCCATCTGGTAAAGCATGGCCTGGGTAATAAGGGGTCGAGAGGTAGCACCAGCACTAGAACTAGCGGGAGGGGGTGCAGTAGAACTACTAGGAGTCTGAGAAGCAGAAGGGCCAGATGTACCTGTAGTCCCACTAGCCTGAGGGGGCATGATTTCCTCAGTCAGCAAAACAACAATATCGACCTCTGGGGATGTATCCACCAGTGTTGCCCTCCTCCTTTCTGCCTCATCCCACATGTACTCAGCCTCAATACATCGGATGTCAGTAGAATAGCTGGTTGTCACCTCCATATGTATCTTCTCATCCCTCGAAACATGGGCTCATTTGAACAGCTTGGTGATCATCACCAGCAATGGAAGCGAGGTATGGCTCATCTTGGCCCTCATGGCCATCTTTTGCTCGATCAACAGCCGCTAGTTCAGCCTCTGGTGATCTATAATTCACCCTAGACAGGCTACCTTTGGGTGACAGAGGATGGACTAATTCTGGGAAGGCATGATGGTTCTGCTAATAAACCTGAACCAGTTTCTGGCAGTAACGTTTAGGTCTTTGTTTTTTATATGTGCACCTACCTCAATCCACCTCAGATTGACATCGGAGAGAAGAGGTTCCAGCCAACCCTTAAGATCCTTCAAAGTCTTCTTTTTTACCAAGTCTGGGTAATTATGCATGAAATATGATGAGCACCCAAGTTTCATATATATGAACATTTGCACTAGACTTTCTTTCCAGGAACAATTATGAAATCAGCTGGCTTGAAAGGACTTGCCTTCTTTTTCCTTTTCGGCACTAACTCTCTGTATGTTGCATAGAACTCTCAGACCCAAGAAGGAATGTATGGGCCTCGGGGTTTTGTAAAAACCTCAAACTTATAGAACCTGTATGTATTCCACACTTCCGGATATATATTCACCACACCATTGGTGGACAACCACTTTTCTTGTAATATGGTCCTCGAACCCTCCAACTTTAGTCTATTAAGTGACCAGAGAGGAATACTATGAACTGATGGTACCTGAACCACTATCTGCTCTGGAGGTGGAGCTAGAGCTTGAGGAGTAGGCATTTGATGCACCGGGATCCTAGATGGATCATTCAAAGACTTAGAGTGCAGCTCCGTTCTCCTCGCCTGCAAAAGCTGGTCATCTTCCAGCTCAGATATGGAACCCGAAAAACTATCCTTAGATTTATTGTCGTTGTTAGAGGGAGTGAGGTATGTGTCATAAATCTTGTCACTGTTAGAGCTCTCTAGCTCAGGTGTAGGTGGCACTAGGCCTTTGCCCTTTCCCTTTCCCCCTTTTAGAAGAAGTTTTGTAGCTTTAGCGCGGGAAGCAACTACTTCCTCATTTATAATGACTCTTCGAGTTGGCTTTCTGGGCAGTTAGCCTCTACCAGCAACTTTGGGTCTAGCCATACTTGCAAAACAATGTGGAAAAAGTTATATGGAGTTAAGAAAAATTTCAGGTAAACAGTTGTAGAATGACTCGCTGAACCGGTCAGTGAGTCACCGAACCACTTTGAGGAGGAACGTCGGACTCGCTGAACCACTTTGGCGAGCCAGGTTGGGCTCGCCGAATGTTCCTGAACAAATATACTGAAAAATAATAGCTGGTCAGGGATTTCCAGGGCCATTCGGCGAACTAGAAGTCGCTCGTCGAAAGTTATAGAACAATTTTAAAGATTTGGGCCGCTAAAGAGCGATCAGGAAGCACTTTCGGTGAGTCGCCAATGGAACTCAGCGAGCTTAGGCATATCACCGAAGGTTATAGAACTGAAACTCATAATTTAGAGAATTAAAAAGAGATCTAGGGAACGATAGGTGAACCACGGAACCACTCGGTGAGCTCAACCCAGCTCACCGAGTAGCCCAACAACCCACATTTATCCCCCGTACTTCTAAAACAATCACACTGCCAACAAAATCAAAATTTAACACTCATATCATGCAATTCACTCTAGCCCCATAGGAGCACACGGGTTACTCAGGCTTCCCCCGATTTGGCCAAAATTGGCCAATTGACGTCTTTTACCATTAAGAATGACGTCAACCTCTCTATCATCGGGCAAACGACAATTAGCACAATTCGGGGTTTAGTCAGACTTCACTCCGCTAGACCCGCAACATTTTCAACATAACCCAACAATTTTATCAGTTAACAATACGGGAACTTACTATTTACACCCAATTAAATACGGTAACAAATAAAGGCAGGCAAACAAAATACCACACGATGCACAAACCAACAATAAACACAAAGAACAGCCACAAAACGAAAATTGCATTTGATTTCAACCAACAATACAATAGGATTCAGACGACCAACCTTAAATCCCCAAAAATTTGAAACGCTACACAGCAATATAATCCAAACATCCACCCGAAGAAAATGATCCTAAACGATGGTAAAAGTGAAAGAACGAGAACATAAATTTGATCGGTTGTGTGCATTCGGAAGTTAAAAAGTATGAAAGTGAAAAACTTTTTGTATTTAAAATATTTTGGCATTTTAAAAGACTTCAGTTCGCGCGCCACTCGGTTAAATAATTCATAGACACTGACACACTCGGTGATACACCGAGTGGTACTTCAGCCCGACGAGTTTTAAAGAACCTCTAGCTAGCTAGGTGGTTCCAATGGCGATCTAAGTCAGGATCACCGACCTGTTCGGTGAGTCGTCGACTGGCATATTAGCTCGCAAAGTTGCAATTTCCCTAAAATTTGAACTTTTTCAACCTGCACATTCAACACCCGTTATACAAATAACAGAAATAAAAACATTAAACCTTGGGTTGCCACCCAAGAATCATCTTATTTAATGTCGTGGAATGACGTGGATACGCTTTTAAGGTTCATTTTTTGGGTTAGCCAAGGTATCACTTAGTAGACCCCCTTTAGGCCTTGGGTTCAAATGAGATGAAATTTGACCTATTTGCGTTTCCAATTGTTTAATGGACAATGAGTGACATGTGATCGTCTGATTTAGTGTGGAGATGTCTTCTTTCATTTATTTCAAAACTTTGTCCGACCTTCCACCTTATTGAGAATGCGTGCAGGCATGTCTTTCATACGAAAGTTCTCGTCAGCCCTTTGATCCTTGTAATTGGCCAACAATACTTGGTCCTTTCCATTCAACATCCTCATTTCCTCCCCTTCATTGTTTTCAGCTTTCACATGTTCTTCCTCACTCCTTTAGTTTTCCCTCAACTCACTCATCCTTTGATACACTTCATTGACTTGAGAGGTTGACATAGGGTGAAGGACATATTTATGATCATCCAACACAAGTGAATATTATTTGGTTCTCCCCTCATGTTTTGTTGAACGATTATATTGCCAAGGTCTTCCGAGTAGAACATGACAAGCTTGCATTGGGACTACATCACACAGAACCTCATTTTGGTACTTCCAAATTTTGAGCTTGATCAACACTGTCTACGAACCCTTAATTCTCCACACTCACTCAACCATTGAGGCTTGTAAGGTGTACCATCACTACTACAACAAGGCCATTTAGTGGCAACAGCAGTTGCCAGGATACTCTATACCGGATAATGAACTTTATCCGACAATGTTGAGGTCGGCAAAGGCTTTTGCATCTATTGTGGGAAATACTGGTAAAGGATAGCAAGAATTGCCGCTACAAACTGTTAGCTTTTACGGCAATTGATTGCGCTAAATATGTTGGGTGCTAAAGGTAATTCATAGTTTCTAACTATTGTCTTTTAGCGTCCATTGATTTACTCGATAAATATGAATAAATAGCCGCTAAAATGTAGTACTTTTAATATCAAATGTTTGCGCCAATTATGTTGGCTACTTAAGGTAATTCATATCGGCTATCCGTGGTCCTTAAGCATCCATTGTTTTAGTCGATAAATACAAATAAATAGATCCTAAAAGGTAGTAGTTTTAACGACAATTTTCCTATGGTGAGTAATGGCTACGATATCCCTTCTAAAAAAGTCTTAGTTTTCCCCTTTAGCGTCCTTTTTATTGCTAATAATTTCCATTGAATTGCCGCTAAATATCATAACATTTAACGGCAATTGTTAGCCGCCATTAATAACATCTACTACATTTATCGATAACATGTATATATAAAAATTCAACAAACATGTTCGCAATTGAGAGCCTCATAGTAACAACAATTTTCCCTAATGGTGAAAACATATATATTACTATTATTCCATAAAATAGAATTTATCTATTTAAATCTAGACAACCAAAAGGAAGTACTGATCCAAAATAGACAGTCACAACTTTTAAAAATAAACATTTATTGTTCAAATTATTGAATAATGTCTTCAACTAAGTTTTGCTACTCTTCTTTGAATAATGTCTTTGAAATCACCCACATATGAAATTTGGGAACTTCAGATTGTATAACGTGAAATAAAAAAGAAATTTGTCAATAGATGAAATTCAAAGTATAAAAATATTACAAGTAGTGTGACTAATCAGAAACATTACAAGTAAGAAGCATCCATTTTTATTTTGTGCCATCAAATGAAAGATATGACAAAATCGAAGAAGTGAATTATTTTTAGAGGACAGAAACTAACTCACTGTCCTCCCAATTTACAGATAGGGCCTAAGATTTATATAACAGAGTCTTTGCATTTGATTTAGGTAAGGAGTCAACTTAATAAATTGTGTGAGGATTTGGATAATTCAATATTATGTGAAGAAGAAATATGCAAGTTGATCATTTTTGGTTAGCAGTAGTACACAATAACTTACCCTTGTGTTTACTGGAAGTTCTCATTTTTTGTTTGTTCAGCGCAATTCTTGAAGAATTCAAGAGGCCATAATAGGAAAAGAATGATAAGGATTCTAGTAGGGTCTGCTGCAGTAATAATTCCTACACTTTCTTTGGCATGTTGTTTGGTGATCAATATATGGATAAATGGTAAGTTTATTATTCTAAATCATAGTTTAGTCGAATATTTTTGGTATCTATACAGCAGCAATAATGGTGAAGAAACTATAGCAACCTAGACCTTCTACTACCTGCTCATGCATCAATGTAGCAATCCTTTTGGATTCTCGAGTGTGACGCATCTTTTGATTGGCCCTATTGTTTCTATTTGATTGGGTACGCCTCTATTGTTTAAATATTTAAATAGTATTTTAAAAATTATAAAAAAATGTAGCATAACTAAAATCAACACATAGTTAAAATATGAAAGTAGGTGCGTTTTCAAGATTTGTTTATACCTTTGCTTTATCAAAAAGACAATAAGAGACTAGACCACTCCATTGATCTCTCGATATACGATTTGGTCTATTTTTTAGCAAAGAGTCTTTAGTCGTATATTTTGACATATACTCATCTTTAATTTCACACTTGTAGTCTTTCCATTTCTTTCCTAGTGACTTTAAACCAAATGCTTCTCCACGTTTTGGAAAAGAGAACTTCTTGTGCAAAATAAAAGTCAATATTTAAAAGATAATATCACGTACAAATTGAGTTTGTTCACATAGTAATAATACTAACTCATACCTTTACAAAATCCACCAATTTCTTCTTTTGATCGTTGACAAAATTTCTCCAATCATCTGCATGTAGAGGTGTTAATTCTGCAGTTCTCACAACAATTCCTAGAAAGTTTTCACCCCTCTTTCCCAATAGATTTTTTACGACTATTAAATGACACATCAATTGTCTATCTGGGAGGAAATTTCCAAACATCATTTAGTAAAGTAGGACCACGAGGCTTTCTTGTCGCTAGGTTACCTAGAATGAAAAAATATTTTATAGTCATCAAATGGAAAAATACATATGGTTAAACACCTGAAAAATGCTCTAGAATAATAAGTTCAAGTCATTTAGCACTCTTATAATACTAGCACATAAAAATTTAATGTTCTATGCATATTAGCCTTCACTTAAGGGGATCAATCACAATGGGAAATGGCAGAGTCCTTTTTTTCAGATTAGTTCATGTTGTAACTGATGAGTTTATTTTGATGGATTATAAGGTTAGTGGATTTAACACATATTTTCCAACTCTCTATATAAACTATCTTGGTTTGTCTCTAGTTGTGTGTGTGATCGTGAATACTTCATGTTTTCTCTACCAAAAGATTGTGCAAACCTACGATGAGGTGCACATTAGTTGTCGCCCTAGGGAGGAAGTTGCAGATTGAGGTGTAATGAGATATATCAACAAGAAACATATTGTGACGAGGTCCACCATTTTTCAGACAAATATTGAAGTTAACAGACCTCTCCATTTTAAAGAACAGGGGACGGGAAACAAGCTAATGTTAACTAATTTTAGTCTCTAGTCACAACACAACTCATATGGTCAATCAAACATGGAGAGAAAAGTCTAGACGGGAAGCAAGGACAGAAACAAAGCTTAGCTGAAAATCAGTAACAACTGAGAAGTACTCAATCGAAAATCATACTGCTCTAAAAGAGTTTGAAGCGACAAGCAATTCCAATTTTTTATTTGATGTCAATGATAACGTCTCTTTACTCACTCCAGCATATATACCATAATAAAAAATTAATGGACCTTAATCGGGTGGGAGCATATTGGTTGGGAAGACAATTGATAATTAGATCAATGGGTAGCAAGGAGGAGAAGAACTTACAGGTTTGCAGACTCATGGCACTAATTCAGGCTCAGGTAAATTTACTAACTCTATATCCATTCAATTTGCTGACAACAATATAGAGTCCTATTTGCAATCCAATGCAAATGGGCAAAATACCAAGGCTGGCAACTCTTTGATTCAGGGAAAGGAGCTAGTTCCTCGTAAAACTGAAGGTAACTCTAATCCTAACAGCATAGGCAACCAACTAGAGGAGAATGGGAGGCATCAGTATTCATCAGAGAAGGGTGTACAAGATCCTACAAATCAATACCCTATAGTGTCAAATAACTTTGGAAAGTATGTCCCTAACCATCCTAGAAACAAAATGGACATGAAGAAGCCCAACATGACTAGTGATCTTCACCCTCAAAATCATCAACACAATGCCAAAAATGAGGTGCTACCAGAACCACCTCCTTATACAATTGTTCAGACTTTTGTTGCTCGTTTAAGGCATAATCAGGCATAGGAAAAGGAAGAAACAATAAGTAGAAAAAAGGGTAAAAACAAAGGTGAGCAGGCACAAGTTGATCAGAAGAAAATACAACAGCATGCCAGCGTGGGAACTGGAATTTCAAACTCTAAAATAAATCAGCAATTGCAGCGGTAGGTGTCTTCGTTTAATCTCCAGATTTTCTTGTCTCTGTTTTTTTTAATACCTATCTGTTTTAACCCTGGAATTTCAAGAAAAGTAGCATGCCAGAAGGGAAGATCGATAATCCAACCACACACACCTACAAACTAAGATCTTCAAATAATACAGAGTAAAAATAGTAATACCTAATTCATAAGTAGGTTGAACCGCACTACCACCAACAGAACTATTAAACTCATTAGATTCACTATCATGTGCTTGGTCTACAGAGTTGTTCTAATTATCTATCAATTGCTCAAGATAAGGTTGGGATGCATAGCTATCTTGATCATCACTCAGTTGCTCAATATAATGTCACAAAGCTTCATCATGTTGTTCAATAACTAATGTCTTGCGACCTCACTACTACAAAAATAAACTTTATCGACAATTATTTTTGCGGCAATAAGAAAATAGCTGCTACTGAATTCATGAGATGCAATATATTAGCGGCAAATGTATAATGGCCAGGAAAAAGTACACTTTTAGTAGCAATTCCAAACAACAGTTGCCAAAAGCCTTTTTTTCTAAAAGTAAAAACTCCTACTTTCTCTAAATTAATTATTTTCCCGCCATTCTCCAAATTTAGGTAAAAAACGAACTCCTAGGCAATAAGGAAAACATTATTGAGAAAAAAACCCTTTATACACTGCTAATAAGGAAAAATTTCTGAAAACTATCTCCAACATGCATAAGGATTCCGCATCCAAATCGCTTAGAGTTGCGACGCCCAGCACCATATATTCATTCATAGCAGTAACCTTCTGACAACATATATCACCTTGTAGCGGTGACGTCCAACATTTATAGATTACTCACAGGAAATACGTCTAGGAAAAACAGAGTTTTCAAGTATTTATGTCAGTTGATATACCGTGAGTTTACGATATTTTTGATACATTTCACTTAAGAGTTGTGTGTCTGGGGCCATTTTGTATTAGAAATAATGTTTTATGTGTATGTTTGTAGGAAATAGGCTTTGACTCGGTTGACATAGATGACAGCTGGAAATATGCAGAAGTAGCCACCCACAAAGTGACATATGGACCATAGGTCCTCTAAAGGATCGTCGATGGGTAGGCGTAGATAGGAGAATAAAGGAATTCTGACCAAGTGTTGAATTATGAAGTTTTCAACGGATCGTAATTCGACCTATGGGCCGTCCTGCACATACGTCGAATGTGTTCACAGAGTTGAAGTTCTAGTACCGGATGAAAATCCTTAGTGTGGAGACACGGAGGAGAACCCATGAATCGTAGGTCAACCTACTGCCCGTCCAGAACATCCGTCGTTGCTGATCTGAGAGTGAAGGTTCCAGCCTCTACTGAACAATTCTAAGTGCTGACCAATGGATGGGACCTATAGACCGTAGGTCGACCCACGGTCCGTAGGTTGAGTCGTCGATCAAAGTCGCATCCCAGAAGTTTATTTCCTTATTTTGTTTCCTTTTTGTTTAGGACATGTTTTTCTATAAATAGGGTATGTAAACCTCGTTTTTGGGGTTTAGACATTATTGTTTACTTTAAGTTCTTGGAATTTTATTTGGGAATTCATTTGCAAACTTTGGCAATTTGATTTCCAGATTTTGGTTTATAAGATTCTCTTTGAAATTCAATTGGAGATTTCAGGTTTCTTGTACTCTAAACGTAAGTTCGTGAATTCTCTTTATGAAACTATGAATTGTGTTCTTTCAAGAATGTGTAACTAAATCCACAACTAGGGTTATGGGAACCATGAGCAATTAACAACGTATGAATAATAATTAAGTAATTCTTGAATAGTGTGTATGCAAGTATTGGTAATTCTTTCACTTAGAAGCCTTTTTAACGAGTGCACGCGTTAAAACACACTTCGTTCCTACTTGCCTGACCAAGGAGGTAGTTAATAAGAAGAGAATTAACAAAAGAGATTCACTGGATGCTATCTAATGGGCTAATGTCAATTGGTGCGATAGTGAAAACTAAGTCATACATTGATGTGTTGTCTAATCTTAGTTAAAGGTAAAGGTTAGTAAAGTATACACTCGTATCCAGACCAAGGTGCGTAGTGAAATTCCCTATTTGGAGGACAAATCACCTAGGGATACCCATCTTACCAACTTTGCATGTAAAACACTAGGAAAGGATTACTCTTATTGGGATTACCGTGTTAAAAGCTTATGGGGAACACATACACCTTAGTTTCTTTCACATATTGATAATTAAATGTTTGAATCTTGCTCACTTGTTACTTAAACAACAATTGGTTATTTGCTTAAGTTTAAGTCTGAACCATATTTCTTCGTGGGATCGACCCCTACCTATAAGTTGGGTTCTTTATTTAATGGCGACCGCTATCGGGGAATAAGGCTTTTGGATTAAATTTAACTACATTATTAAACTTTAGTCAATTATTTCTTGATTTTACGTTTTCTTTTGTTTTTATTTTCTACAAGTTTCTACTCTAGTGTATGCCAAGTACATGGAGTGGAGGCCGAATATTGACTCCCTACGATCCAGATTTGAGCAAAACTTTGAGAAAAAAATAATAATCAAAGGGTCCAAATCAATCCAATCGGAGAGAATATAGGTGATGGAGTACATTTGCAGCCTCCTGGGGTTGTTAATGTGCAAGCTCAGGTTCATGGTTGAAATATTATCGGAGATGCATTTAGGGCACAAAATCCACCAGAACCAAGGTTGTGTGATAATTACAGGGTTGATTTCAATACAGTTGTATTAGAAGATCCCATTGACCTTCCTCCTATACCTCTAGGGCATACATTTGTGGTGACCATTTGTCTTATACAGATGCTACAACGACAGGGTTGTTTTCTGGGATAGCTTCGAAAGATCTGCATGGCCACATGGCTAAATTGAGAAGTGTCTGTAAGAGTTGTGTGGGGCGACCAGAGTTAGATACGGATGTCATAGGGTTGAGAGTCTTCCCCCCTATTATTAATCGGTAATGTTGCGGTGTGGTTTGCTGAGCTTCCATATAATTTAATCCATACATGAGACCAATTGTATAAAGTGTTCATGGCAAAGTACTTCCCAGTGTCTAAGAAACTTACCCACAAGGACAAGTTGAATAATTTCATCGCACTACCTAGAGAGTCTGTGAGCGGTTCTTCGGATAGATTCACTTCGTTCATCAAATATGTTCTGAATCAACACATAGAAGACGAGTCATTGAAGGAGTATTTCTACAAAAGGCAGGAGGACAATGAAAATTTTGTGCTAGATACTATCGCTGGAGGATCCTATGGTGAGTGCACTTTTGAGGAGATGACTGAAAAATTAGAGAAGATTTCCCGGAATAATAAGGCATGAAGCACTAGAAAAGCTAATACTGGAAGAACCACATTCGTCGTTCAAGCCGCACCAGACCAATCTAGTGATGATATTTGTGAGGAGATGGCTGAGATGAGGACATAACTGGGTTTGGTACTAAAGTATGTGACTGGAGGTGCAGAAAAGGTGAATGCGGTAACCTATCTGACTAGAACTCCACCACCACCAGTTGAGGAATGCTACTATGAGGAGGATGCTTATTTTGTGAATGATCAGACGAGGGGTTTCCAAAGTAACACCCAATGTTCCAACTCCGATAATTGGTGCCAAGGTCAAGGAAACCAAGGTCGAAACTATGGAAACTATAACAGAGAAGGAAACTATGTCCGGGATGGGAATTACATTAGCGATAACAACTACAACCGGAACAACTATGGTAAAATAAATGAGAGAGTTGGGCCTTATATTCCACCTGCGAATCGGGAATTTGGAAATAGAGAAGCTGGGGATAGTGTGTCGTGCGTTGAGGATTTGATGCAAATGATTATGAAGAGGTTTGATGCTACTAATCAGAATGTGAAGGACATGTGCACGGAGTTGTCCAAGATTGGTCAGAAAGTTGATGCCCATGCAGTATCGATAAAGCAACTTGAGCAGCAATTTAGCCAGTTGGTTATTATTGTGAATACACACCAACCAGGCACACTTCCTAGTAACACCACCCATGATTCGAAACATGATGGGAATTGTATGGAGATCACAACTCGTGGAGGAAAACAAACTACTGATCCCCCTAAGCCATCTGATGTTGAAAAAGTCATAGAAACAGATGCGGATGAGATTGAGGTTACTGGAGAGACGAAGGATGCCACTGAAAAGGAAGCTGAGTTGACTCAGAAAGTTGTCCCTATGCCTAGGCCTACAGCTTCTTTCCCACCAAGGTTCGTGCAAAAGACGGAAGAAGGAAAATACCACAAGTTTATAACTATGTTGAATCAGCTTTCCATCAATGTCCCGTTGATATATAGGAGCTTTGGAACCAATGTCTGGATATGCAAAGTTCATGAAGGACTTGGTGATCAAAAACAGGCTGTCAGTTTCGAGAATGATTAGAGGTTGCAACATTGTAATGCTCTTTCTACGAGGTCACTGGTACAAAAGAAAGAGGATCCTGGAGGTTTCACTATTCCTTGCACCATCGGGAAGATGCATTTTGCAAAAGCTTTGTGTGATTTGGGTGCCAACATTAATTTGATGCCATTGTCGATATATAAGAAGTTGGGTTTAGGAGCTCCAAAACCAACTACGGTGCGTTTACTTATGGCTAATAGAACTGTGAAAAAGCCCATTAGAGTGCTTAACTATGTCCTTGTGAAAGTGGGGTCATTCATTTTTCCGACATATTTTGTGATACTTGATTGCGAGGTTGGCTTTGATGTCCCATCATCTTAGGGAGATCATTCCTTGCTACTGTGTGTGCCTTAGTGTAACACTCCGTAAATCTATACACTTAACTAGAGCTAAAATGAATGGGGTAAGAGTCTAGAGAGAGGGAAAGGGCCTAAATCAGTTAAAAAAGTGAATGAAAACATTTTTTTTGTCATGGACCACTTGGTGATGAGGCAGCAACATCGCCCAAACCATTTGGCGATTAGCCTCGCCTAGTGGGCAGCCCCCTTGGCCTAGCAACTGGAATTTTAGGCGAACCAGGTAGGGGCTCGCCAACCCACTTGGCGCATCGCCCAAAGGACCCCCACATCTCCCATGGGAAATGCTCCATGGTGAAGCATTCTTGAAAATTAGGCGAGCCAAGGGTCCATTAGGCGTGTCGCCTAGTGCTCTTGGTGACCTAAGAGGGACCATTAGGCGAGCTAAAGCGTGGCAAAGGCGGATTTATAACTCAAGCCTTAGCGTCTTTAGTTATTCTTCCAAAAATTTAACCCACTTATTTTACTCTTTTCCTAGTAAGTATATAAGCTTTTTAGACTCAAATTTCCTCCAATTAAGTCATTCTCATAGAATCAAAAAGAAAACCCAAGAACTTCATCTTTCTCACAATACCTTGAATTCAAATTTCCCCCCAAGAACCCATGAATTCCCCATATTGCTAAATTGTGAATTCATGACGTGGGTTGATTGATTATAGAAGCATTTCAATTGATTCTGTTTACATTTATTGAGTTATTGAATCATATATTCCCCTTTCTAATGTACTAATTCTAGATGTTTGGGTTGAGTTTGATTCATGCATTCAAAGGGCAAATTATGAGGGTTTCTACATGTTGATGAGAATTGTGTATGAACTTATGATTCACTTAGAATGTCAAGATCCTATGACTATTGTGTAATTGTGGTATTGTTGAAAGATCATTCTCCCCTTACCCTTTGTAACGACCCAGAGCACCCCCTAGTCGTTACCGGCGTATTCGACCTCTCGGAGGTCTTATACAAGCCCTTAGCATTCGTCATAGCATTTATAATAGAAAAATAGTGGAAAAATTAAAACTTTTTTCATAATATAACACAAGACTTAAAAGTCACCTCATTTAAACCTTTAATACAAAATTGGAGTACTACGTCTCAAAGTAGCCGTCTTAAAACACGACTACAACACAAGAGAGACACAACCCTTACAATACAAAAGAAACTACTATCTAGTACATTGAACTTAAGGAAACTCTTTAACATAAAGGTCCTTAAATCTTTAACGACACACCCGAACTTGGGAATAGTAAACCAAGCTCAGCACTTCTAGGAAAAGCCCTTTAGCCACCTTCACCTACACTTGGTGTAAAAAGATGAAGAAGAATGGTGTTAGTACAAGAATGCACTAAGTATGATAACCACGCAAAACGTTATTTTAAAAGATACATTTAGTTGGAAACCATGCATCATGCCTTTTTAGAGAAACTTCAAGAACATTTAGTACAATAGGAACAATATAAACCATATACATCATCATACACGTGGAAACCATTCATAATAGCACATAGATCCACTTATCACATTTTAGGCACGTTCAATGCATACAATACATTACCATCCTCTTTATCTTAACTCCTTTCCACAAGCACCCCTTAGGGAATATTTGGTGCAATGTATCACCTTAAGGTTAACAAGGGTGAACTTACATATAGCCTTCATGAATCCAACCACATATATTCATAGATTCATAAGCACACTAAAAGACATAGTCTTCACGTAGGAACCATCACCTAAGCAACCCCCAAGTCACACTAGTGCAATGTGCAAGTAGCATCCCATAATACAACTCACACCAAGTGTTCCTAGGAAGCCACCATAGACTAGGCACAGCATATTCAACAAGTCATAACATCTTCATTTAATAGTATACATAAGATTAACATACTTCATAACATCATATAATGACTCATTCATTTACTACATCATTAGTCATAACCCATTTAGTTCATATCATAGGTAAACCACCCTCACAACCCCTTAACAAGCTCACTTGTGCAATGTACACATGGAGTCCCATACCCGCACATATACTAAGAAAACCCATTAAGAAGTCAGAAGTGTACTTCACATGCATAATCATACTTCATTTCTTGACATAAGTAAAGTCAACTTTAACATGCTTTCATATTAACATACATAGACCATAGTCTTCATTACATAAAGAGCCTAATCATAACATCCCCTAGAGTCCACTTGTGCAATGCATAAGTAGGGTCCATAGTCATACCTATACTAAGTAACTCTTCAAGAAATCATGACTAGAGTTCATATTCTTATCTTAGTTCATTTCTTAACTCTGGGGAGATATTGCCATAACCGACATAGACCATGTGAGCTACATGGAATCCGGTGTTCTATTCCCACACCGAAATGAGAGGGTACTACCTGCCATGGTAGGACCTACATACATAATAGCTATCTATAGGATCCACTAAGCCAAGACCTACGAGGCACGTAGTTATGGAACAGGAGATTGCTACTAGAAACCTTGATTTGCTAGGCGTGGAGGTTTCCATCTCATGAGACAACATGTATGTTGGGAACCCGGACTTGCTACACGTGAACGTTCTCTTGTGGGAAATCGGACTTGCTACCCGTGACACCCCCACTCTCATTTTTCATGTTCACTCGGTGCTAATCTCCAACTCCCTTTTTCATAAAATACACTTTAGGGACTTAATCCCTCATATCATATAGCTCAAATGTTTCTAAGATGAGAATGACCTTTCATCATAGACTCTACATTATGTGAGAATGACCTTTCACATAGTCATACCATATTCATAACATAGTCTAGTTTAAAGTACAATTGAGGAAACCTTTCAAGAGACTCAGTTTCGCTAGATTATCATAAACCTTATTCATTTATTCATATATGTGTGTGTACATATGTGAGAGAGCCTTTCACATAAAAACCTTTATGCAACACAAAATCATACCTTGCTAATCATACACTTTACATGCATAATAAAATGTAAGGGTGCATATAAGAGTTAACCTTTCAATAGACACCATAACACATCATAGTCATAGCTATACATGTAGAGTGCGTGTGTGTATATTGGTCCTTATAGTGACATAATAGGAACAACATTGATATTGAGTGCACTTCCCTTCAAGGGATCACAACACATTCACAATGTCCCCAAATCATGAGCAATTCACATATAATGCCTTTAGGGATTCTAGACCACACACCCACACTTCATCATAGGAGACAAGGACATATTCAACATTGAATAAGTACTCCTAACATGTTTATGATCACACATTCATATAAGGGTCATATAGGTAGGGGTCATTCCACAATAGTACTTAACATAATCAATCATGTACAGCACACCTTATCCCTAACATTATCATTCACATTATACTACTCATCATCAACACACTTTAAACATCATGCTAGCATTGATGATTTCATACATAACATTGATAGCACAACTTCATAAACATATGCATCATAATAATCAATTCACTTCACATCTATTGCCTTCAAGGCCATGATCTTAAAATGCATAGATAGACAAGAAGTAAACACCGCCACCATAAGTGGACCAAACTACACAACATCAATTCTCATACTATAGACTAGAAGTTAGGTCAACTTACCAATTCTCCAAGCCATGATCAGCATGGACCAATCCTCAAAAATTCATAATCAATTGACATAGATACCAATAGGAATCAACAATTTAATTCAATAACATAAACGTAATCTAAGTACAATTCTATAAACAAAGGGATCAACCCATAACATTGCCCATAAGGCCATAATTCCCAACTCATCAACATACCAACAATTCAAAATGAATAAGTATAGATAATCATAGGAAACATCAATGCAACCTAATCTAAACATAATTTCACCAATAGAGATCATATTCACAAAGACCCACATCATAGGCCAATTTTTGAGAATATAGGGATCATGGGTTCTCTAAGAATTCATTTGAAATTATCTTAAATACCTTAATTCCACATTAACTCATCAATAGAATGATTTAGTAAATCGTTTGACAAGGAACCCATGTTTAGATTGAAAATTGGGAATTTTAGTCTTTGAATCACTTTTGAAAATCTTTGATAGAACTCCTTGAATGAGAGGTTATTCAAGAATCAAGAGTTACCATACCTTAATTATTGAAGACCCATGAAATTGAAGAAGAATTAAGTCGAAAACCCATCTGCTAGCCTGAGCTTCATCAAGGTCTTCAATGGAGTTGTTGAGAGAATCTACTTTTGAGAAGGAAGGGTCAATTTGAAGAATGGGGTCTAATTCTAGGTTTAGGATTTTAACCAACTTAAAATACCCTAAAATAGGTAGAATAACCGTTTATAAAAATTCCCGAAAGTACCCAAACTACCCCTCACTTAGTTGGACCTTTTAAACAAGTCAAACTTGAGTTTTATTTTCGCAGATTTCGTCGGGAAACAAGTCCGTGACGCGGAGGTGTTCCACGGAGTTTATGGAAATTAAATTCCAAGACAGTAGAGTCCGCGATGTGGAGCCACTTTTTGGCCAATGGTGGAGCAAGTCCGCGACGGGGAGCCACTCCCTTCATGTATAACTTCAAACTGCCTTGGCAGCTTGTTTGGCCAAGGGTTGGGGTCCTCCTCGGGAATCCTTAAGGTGGTCCCGGGAAGTCGTACCCAAACGTTTTGACTCTAAAAACATTTATTAAGGCACTAGGGTCACCTCCACTAATTTTAGACTCTAAACAACACATAAAAACATGAACAACATACTAGAACACACCAACACGTAAAGGACCAGTTTCCGAACGTCTTGGTCGTCCCTTGACGTTTTATTTCCAAACTCTTTAAAATTGACTAAAAAGTCTATTCTTTATTATTTTAACAAGTTATAAATGCATAAAACATATGTGAGGCTCTAGTTTATCCTACTTCATTTTGAGGGTTGTTACAATATTCCCCACTTAGGAACATTCGTCCTCGAATGACACTAAAAACATGAGGACTCAATGACCCAACTAGCAGCTCACAATTCACAACATACAACATCAACATAAGAGCACACATCAAGGAGGAACATCAACTCCACATAAAAGGCTCAAACCAACTTTGTGCAATTCAAGAAAGTAGCAACACATCTACCAACTCCTTATGCATCAACTTTATTATTTCCCATTTCATTGGAGGAACTTCCTTCTCCAAATCATCATTCTCATTTCAAACACCAAAGAAACACAACAGGCAACTATCTCATTAAAGCACATTATGCAACTTTATCATAAGAAATCATTTAGGTATGCACATCAAATCAACTCATGCAACACAAGCAAGTAGAAACTTTATTCACCGACTCATAATGCATCAACCACATAGGCCTTTCTCATGTTCATAGGAGGAACTACCTTCTCCTAATCATGACATGATATTTACCCCTTTTATATCATCATAGGGTCCAATATGCAATGACTTTCAAATGCACACATAGACATGATCAACATTTCCACTTATGAGGTAATTAAGAAATTGATACTAGTTGCACCCTAACATGAGGATTATAGATAATTTACTAGTCTTATCATTTCATCATCATACTATCAAGAACATTCATGGCATTACCATGTTTAGTTATGTTCAAGGAGGGACTACTTTCTCATAGTCACAACATACACACATGGCATCATAAAACTCATAAGCAAGCATTACACAAAGGTCAATTCATTTAAGGAGAAATTCTCAACCTCTAACCTAAGCATGCTCATACTCTCTTCATCATGAAGTCAAGAGTGCATTCACCATATAAAGATGCATATTGACATGAGAAACATGAATTTTATTACTAAAATTCCAATTTTATGTAATAAGAATCCTTCAAAACATGCATAACATAGTGTCTTCTAGGACATGCATAACATACGGAGATTATGCAACTCATAATCATATGGAAGACTCCAAAACATGAACAAGCTACTATGAACTCTTTGGTCTCAAGCTTGAATAAGAATAGAAAAGGAAAAGATAAGGATATCAACAACCTTACTACTCACTCATCATCCCCCACTTAGGGTAAACCCATCTAAGAGCACATTAAAGTAACCAAGAGAACTATCACTTACCAATTAAGCACAATGTCCCTCTCTTGGGATCAAGTTATGCAAACTCCTTTAATCATTACCTCCTTCATCTCTAAGGTAGGAACCATTCTCCACTAAATATTCACTATACTCCATTAGGTGAGGATTTCAAGAATCTAAAAAACATGAGTATCTATACCACTCCACTTCATATCTATCACCCAAAGTGGTTCTCAACATGGAGAACTCAAGGAAGTTCAATGTAGAAATATTAAGGGCACTCAAAACATATAAGAAAATAGGTGACAATCTAAATTTAATCTTAGAAAAAGAAACGGTAAAACTAGAAGATAGTTTAACTGCTATGATAAGAATAACAAAAGAAAATAAAGAAATAGATAGAAAAACGGAAATTGAAAAAATAAAACAACCAACAAAAAAGGAAGTACAACAATTAGAAGAAGTAAAAAATACTAAAATAATAGAGCTAGAAAAAGAGCTGGCAATATTAAAAGAAGTGTATGAAATTAAACAAAAAGAAAAAGAACAAAAAGCAAAATTAGCAAATGAGGTAATTAAATTTAAAGAAAAATTGCAATTAGAGGATGAGTTAGAAAAAGAAGAAAATAGCCAAGATAATCTACCCGAAATACGAATTGATGAAATAAACGACAATGATCTAGAACAACATTCGGAAACAAGCGAAACATATACAAAACTTTTAGCAAACATAAATGATACAAAGAATTTAGAAATAAATACAGGAGACGTACACATGGATGAAAAACCTAGCACATCAGGAGTAAAAGACCCTAAAAATTTAAATCCAAAATATTATAATGAAAACTATGAACAATATAATAGAGAAAAAACTACATGGGAAAAAAAATTAAATAAAAAATGGACGCCTAAACCAATAACTGGACAACATGATTTTTTAGATTTAGACTGTGTAGCAGATATAAATAAAACAATCCAATTATGGATAGGATATATATCAAAATAAATAATAGATAACAAAATAGTAATGACAGAAACACCAGGATATATAGAAAGAACGCTTATAGGAACAGTAAAATTATGGCTACAAAATTTATCAGATGAAAGTTTAAAAACTCTAAGAAGTAATAAAAAATCTAATGGCGAATTAGCTACCACAACTATGGAA
>JAJOOH010021790.1:0-27003 GCA_029582605.1 Solanum gracilifrons | reverse complement strand
TAAATGTTTTTACTTTTCTTGAAAGGAAAATATAATATTATTTTATATTTGGTTTATTCTCTCCTTTTAGGACTCCTTTTCTAGTAGAAAAGGTTTTAGGACTCTATAAATATAGGTTTGTTTCTTCTAACACAAAACAATAGAATCCACAATGTAGTCAATAAAGAGTTTTGTTTATGGGGAGATTTTTCCTCAGTAGTTTTAATATTTTCTTTTTATTAGTTTTTCATATGTAGGCCGATTGGGTAAACCATATAATAATATTTTGATTTTTAGCATAAGTTTTTGTTATCTAATTTATCAATCATATGATTTGCAAATTATAAGCTTCTGCATGACGCCCTAATCACCCCTTCATAACCCAACATAAAAATTATGTAATCACATACTTTTTCGTTAATAAAAATCATATTAAAATTGTATATATTAGTTCAATCGAGATATATTTTATTATACCATTAATGTAGAATAAAGGCATTTTTTGGAAAGGTAAAGGTCGTAGACATGATATTTAGATCAAATTAATAAGAGAATGAAATGAGATTGAAAATAATTGATGAACTCAGAAAAACAACGAGAAATGGGGCTAAAGTTCCATTTTTTGAGCTTGGTGCATTCCCTTACCTGAACGTACTCTTGATGGAAACTTAAGCTAATTGGAAATTAATAAATGAGCTTTGCTTGCAAATAAGTTGCTAACATTTTCTTTTTATTTAATCGATAGTCAAATTAAAGACAATATTTAATACTAGTTTTTTTATTTCAAATATGCTTGCGCTTTACTCTTGTCATGTTGTCAAAACATAACTGAATGCGTGCTGTACAAGTTTGACCGGAAAACTGTTTGAATATTATACTTAGATATAGAAGATAGAGTTGAAATATGAATAATTTTTATGATCAACTTGCTATAAATAGCAAAATATCAGCGCTAAGACTATTGTAAGAAATGAGTGAAGAAGCAACAACATCCCTGGTGGATCTTCCATCTCCAATCTTGTTACAAATTCTCTCTACATTACCTCCTACCACACTCTTATACGTCAAAACCCTCTCCAAATCTTTTCTAAATCTAACATTAGATTCCGAATTTACAAAACTGTCACGTTCAGCCAGCATCATCATCCACCAATTCCACTCTAATAGGACCAACACCTTAAAGATTTTGAAATTCGTAGTCGATAACTTTGATCATGATCCAATTGTTGACCTTGATCTGCAACTTTACTTTCCTGTTGATCCAGTTTTCCTAGTTGGATCGGTTCATGGTTTCGTTTGTTTTAATTACTTTTTCGGTGATGTTGATAGTATTTACATCCTCAATCCAACAACCAGAGAATATATCATCCTTCCTGAGCCACAACGGGTAAGAAAATGGCCTAATTTAGTTACTTATGGCTTTGGTTTCGATCCTGTTAGGTTTGAGTACAAAGTGGTTAGAATTTACCAAGAGGAAATTCGCGATACTAATGGCTTTCGTTATTACAAGTCTGAAGCTCAAGTTTACATAATTGGGAAATTAGGGTATTGGAGAAGTTGTGCAGGGCATGTCATGTTCTGTTTTGGATGCAGGGCATATGGGGTGAAACTAGATGGAAAACTTCATTGGTTGGTTTCTGATGCTAATGGAAATGAGTTAATATGTTCGTTTAATTTGGAGAATGAGTTGTTTGAATCATTCCCAACTGCTGCTCCAGGGTACAGTAAGGAAAATTGTCCAAATTTACGAAGTTTGGGAGTGTTTGGACGTTGTTTATGTGTGTGTGATAATAATGCAGATACTCATTTTGAGGTATGGGTGATGAAAGAATACGGAGTTACTGATTCATGGGTTAAACAGATTGTCATAAACATAGCTCCTGAATACAACAATTATTGGTTGTGCTATGAAATGATCAATCTGTTGAAAGTTTTGGATGATGGAGAGGTGTTATTCTTGTGGCGCGATGATTTCTTGTTCTTGCACCATCCTGTGAAGAAAACTTTGAAAAGGCTTGATGTATGTGAAGGGAACTTCTTGGCATCTAGCCATGTATCAAGCTCCTTTTCTCTCAAGAACTTTGAAGCAGAGGTTGTGAATGTCTTTTAGATTATTGTTAAAAAAGTGTGTATTGTACTTCTGTATTATATTGTTACCATTATGTTTTATATATTTACTCATGTCAACTGCAATTCTTTGCTTTGAATTAAAAGTAATTTGGTTATGCCAAAACCTATAGCTGATAGCAAAGTCGCAACTTTATTTCTTAATCAATCCCACTAAGTAAGCGTCATGTTTGATTATGACTCTGATTCAGGCCACCCTGACCCCTCATGGGCCTTTCCATGGCAGGATGTTGGCATTACACTACATAAAGTAAATATCTCTAAATTAGGACAAGAAAAAACATGTATTCCCAATTATTCTAACCAAGTTATTAGCATTGGTCCTTAGGGACAATAAGCCTGCAAGACCAAGTCATGTTGGCAAGCAAAGCTGATAACTCAAATTCTAGACTTTTGACCATTGATCTTGAAAGCGAAAGGTTGAAAATTCAATTCAATAAATATGGCATACGTAATGTTGAATATTCTTCCAAAGTGTTGAACAATTCAGCTAGCTAACTTGTTAAAAACATTTTGGACACAACATTTCTGGTACATGTTTCATTATCTAAAGAGTTGTAAGAAATGAATATTGATGAAGCAACATCACTGGTGGATCTTCCATCTCCAATCTTGTTTGAAATTATCTCTAGATTACCTCCCACCACACTCTTATACTTCAAAAGCGTCTCCAAATCTTTTCTAAACCTAACCTTAGATTCCGAATTTTTAAACCTATCATGTTCAACATCTCCAGCCAGCATCATCATCAACCAATTCAGCTCTGATAAGACTTCTAGTACCGACACCATTAAGTTCTTGAAATTCGAAGATGAGGATACTGATCATTCATATTGTCATGATCCAAAACTTGACCTTGATCTACAACATTACTTTCCTATTGATCCATTTTGGATGGTTGGATCGGTTCATGGTTTCGTTTGTTTTAATTACTTCCCTGATTATGTTGAAACTATTTACATCCTCAACCCAAGAACCAGGGAGTATATCATCCTTCCAGAGGCTGGAGGGATAAGAGAGTGGCCCAATGATGTCATGTATAGCTTTGGTTTCGATCCTGTTAGGTTCGAGTACAAAGTGGTTAGAATTTACCAAGAGGAAATTTATGATGATAATACTAGTTATTACAAGTCTAAATGTCAAGTTTACACAATTGGCAAAGGGTATTGGAGAAATGCAGGACATGTTATGTTTTCTTTCATGCCATATGGGGTGAACCTCTACGCGAAGATTCATTGGTTGGTTTATGATGCTAAAGGAAATGAGTCAATATGTTCGTTTGATTTGGTGAATGAGTTGTTTGAATCATTCCCCACGGCTCCAGGGCGCAATAAGAAAAGGTATTGGTATTCACGAAGTTTGGGAGTCTTTGGACGTTGTCTATGTGTGTGTGACAATTATGTAGATACTCATTTTGAGGTATGGGTGATGAAAGAATACGGAATTACAAGCTCATGGGTTAAAGAGATTGTCATAAACATTTCTCCTGAATGCAACGATTGGTTGGGCAATGAAATGATCTATATGTTGAAAGTTTTGGAGGATGGAGAGGTGTTGTTCATGTGGCGTGACGATTTCTTGTTCTTGCACCATCCTGTGAAGAAAACTTTGAAAAAGCTTGATGTTTGTACAGGGAATATCTTAGCATCTAGCCATGTATCAAGCTCCTTTTCTCTCAAGAATTTTGAAGGAGAGGTTGTGAATGTCTTTTAGATTGTCAAAATGCATGTATTGTGCTAGAGTATACTGTTTTGTTATTTCTTCATTTTGGTGACTGAGTGCCTGCTTTGGATTAAAGACTATGTATTCTAATTACTTACATGAAATAAAAAAGGTATAATACACTTGAATTTGTGCTCTTTAACTTTGGGTGTACACAAGTATTATCTGGAATTTGTGTTCTTTAACTTTGGGTGTACACAAGTAGGCACTTTTTTTTTTTTTTTAAAAAAAAAAGTGCCTAAAACTTGTATAGAGTTGAAAAAATAGACACACACATCCTACATGACAATTCGTCTCCTACGCGTCATCCTACGTGCAAGTGTCATGTTCGATTATGACTCTGACCCGGGCCCCTCGCGGGCCTTGCCATATGCTAGTTGTCATGTTGGCAAGCATAGCTGATAACTCAAATTCTAGACTTTTGACCATTGGTCTTGAAAGCTCATGGACTGGACCCAGGCTTCAAACTAATCCTGTGATCTAAAGATCTGATAGGAAGTAAGGACTTAGGCTCAGAGAACACATCAATAAATTGTTCTAATACATGTAGTACTATAACCTCCGACTCTTGATCCTGATCTGTTGCACTGTTCATCATGAATAGATGGGCAAATAGAGCATTCCCCTTCTTAAGAAACTTACGCATAGCACCACTATTGATCATGCTGAGCTTTCCCTCTTCAGAAATGCCCTTCAACACCAGTTACACAATTTATCTCATGGTCAAACTTAGTAGGTCGTGTTTTTCATCCAAACGAGATCATAACCACCTAGTGGAATTACAAATAGATCTTCTTGAAATGTCCTAGCCTGCATTTTCCATTGGAATCTGAAACAAGAAGAGTTGCACATCACATAGTTGCCATCTGCTATTGCTACTCTCACAATGGGCAGTAACTAACTTGGTAACCAGTCTCTTTGACAGTATGAGCATCCATGAAACTATGGTTGCTCCCAAAGTCAATAAGCACGGTAAGGTTCCTATTCTTTATGGTACCCTTCACCAATATTGAATTGACCCCTCTATTGTGTCCAGACAAAGCACTTAAGCACACAACTTCCACTATTGTTTGTTCCATATCACTTCAATTACCACATCTGGTGGAAATTCACTTATTTTTGTACTGGCCTCCAGTGTAACAGGGTTGTGCTCGCCTTACAAGGAGCATGTCAGCGTGCATGATTTAACGACATCCATCCTTCCATCCAAATGTCAGGGTGGTTATAACAGTGATAACTGACCTGATGTCGTGGTTGAATCCTCGCCCTTGCTATTCACTAAACTGATTTCAATCTCGACTGCTCAATTTAAAAGAAACGAAATTAGCCTCCCTTCCTTTACTCGATTTCGACCCTCTACAACTACGTTTATTTATTCTTTTATATTGGACTTCTCATATCATAACATCTGCATTCACATTCAAACATCTTAATCTTAATGAAAATAAATGAGGTCAGCCTGCTAGACCAAGTATTGTAGAGTAAATCCAGATCTAAAAAATGTGTATACAAACTTTCACCAACAAATATTTTTAGAAGTATATCTTTTTGGAAATACTAGAAATTAGAACCCAAAATCTCTAATATTGTTGCACCTTACTCTAGTTGTCCTGTTGGCAAGCATAGCTAATAACTCCAAATTTAGACTTTTGATATTTGATCTTGAAAGTGAAAGGTTTCTTGGACTTTTGATTTTCAATAAATATGGCATACGTAATGTTGAATATTCTTCCAAAGTGTTGAACAATTCAGCTAGCTAACTTGTTAAAAACATTTTGGACACAACATTTCTGGTACATGTTTCATTATCCAAAGAGTTGTAAGAAATGAGTAGTGATGAAGCAACATCACTGATGGATCTTCCATCACCAATCTTGTTAGAAATTCTCTCTAGATTACCTCCCACCACACTCTTATACGTCAAAAGCGTCTCCAAATCTTTTCTAAACCTAACCTTAGATTCCGAATTTTTAAAACTATCACGTTCAACATCTCCAGCAGGCATCATAATCAACCAATACAGCTTGGATGAGATTTCTACTACCGACACCTTAAAGTTCTTGAAATTCGAAGATCAAGATACCGATCATTCATTTTGCCTCAATCCAAATGTTGACCTTGATCTACAACTTTACTTTCCTGTTGGTCCAGTTTGGATGGTTGGATCAGTTCATGGTTTTGTTTGTTTTAATTACTTCCCCCATCGTCATCGTGTTGATACTATTTACATCCTCAATCCGAGAACCAGAGAGTATATCATCCTTCCAGAGGCTGAAGGGTTAAGAGGGTGGCCCAATGGTATTGTCACTTATGGCTTCGGTTTTGATCCTGTTAGGTTCGAGTACAAAGTGGTTAGAATTTACCAAGAGAAAATTTATGATGATTATTACAAGTCTAAAGGTCAAGTCTACACAATTGGCAAAGGGTATTGGAGAAATGCAGGACATGTTATGTTCTCTTTCACGCCATATGGGGTGAACCTCTACGCAAAGATTCATCGGTTGGTTTATGATGGTAATGGAAATGAGTTAATATGTTCGTTTGATTTCGAGAATGAGTTGTTTGAATCATTCCCCACAGCTCCAGGGTACACTGAGAAAAATTGTCCAAATTTACGAACTTTGGGAGTTTATGGACGCTGTTTATCTGTGTGTGACAATTATGCAGATAGTCATTTCAAGGTGTGGGTGATGAAAGAATATGGAGTTACTAGTTCATGGGTTAAAGAGATTGTCATAAATATTTCTCCTGAAAGCAACGATTGGTTGCGCAATGAAATAATTTCTATGTTGAAAGTTTTGGAGGATGGAGAGGTGTTGTTCTTGTGCCACGGCGATTTCATGTTCTTGCACCATCCTGTGAAGAAAACTTTGAAAATCCTTGATGTCTGTGAAGGGAACATCATAGCATCTAGCCATGTATCAAGCTCCTTTTCTCTCAAGAGTTTTGAAGCAGAGGATGTGAATGTCTTTTAGATTGTGAAAATGTATGTACTGTTTTGTTATTTCTTCATTTTGGTAACTGTGAGTGCTTGCTTTGGGTTAAAGACTCTGTATTCTAAATAATTACATGAAATAAAAAAGGCATAATACATAAACGTGTCCTTTAACTTGGCTTCGTTTGAAATTTATTTTCTTCAACTTTGGGTGCACACAATTAGACACTTAAACTTGTATAAAATTGAACAAATAGACAAACACATCATACGTGGCAATTCAACTTTATACAAATTTAATTGTCTACTTATGTACACTCAAAGTTGAAGGACATTTATGCCCGTTGAGGCCATAAAGGACATATTTATGTATTATAAGTTACGAAATTGCCAATATAAGTTAACTAATCAACATACTCTTCTTAACTAGTACAGTAATTTAATGACTCAACTACTACATAATTAAAATGCAACACTGACCTTGACTGGAACTTGCACACCAAAGACCATTTCTTCATTCTTCACGCGTATTCTCTCATGAAAAACTCTATTTAGACTAATCTTCCAACTTGTTCCTTTCCTCATTTTTTCACCATGGCCAAATCTACAATATTTTTTCTCCTTTTTCTTTCATTTTCAGTGCTACTTCACAATGTTACTGCATCAGATGATATTAGGTGCTTGCAAGGACTGAAGGACTCATTTAAGGATCCTAATGGATATTTGAATTCTTGGAACTTCTCAAACTACTCCATGGGGTTTATCTGCAAGTTCATTGGTGTCGGTTGCTGGAACGACCTCGAGAATCGGGTGCTCAGCCTCTCACTTCCAAACATGAATCTCAGTGGACAGCTCCCAGATGCCTTCAAATATTGCTCCTCTTTGACTTCTCTTGATCTCTCTGGTAACAGGTTCTCCGGTCCTATTCCTTCGGAGATTTGTAGCTGGACTCCTTTTTTAGTAATCCTCAACTTGTCCAACAACAGTTTCTCCGGCTCTATACCTGCTGAACTTGGAAACTGCACCTACCTGAACAAGTTGATGCTCAATAACAACAAACTCTCTGGAAATATTCCACCAGAAATCTCTCGATTAACGAGGCTTAAGGTGCTCTCCGTGGCCAACAATAATCTTTCTGGTAAAATACCACCATTTTCAGGATTGTCTGATTTTGAATATGGAGGAAATAGACATCTCTGCGGTGGACCATTAGCCAAATGTGGTTGAAGATGGCAGAAAGTTAGCCGAGTTTTGGCTAAATGTATCTTTTATAGCCTATCTAGATTTCTGTTTCCTGTCATTTCATATTTGTATTGTATGGTGAAAATGTCTACAATTCCATGCCTTTTAAGTTAACAAATGCAACACCGGCTTCTTCCTGTGTCCATTCCACAAGTTATTGTACACAACACAAAGGAACAGAAATGTTAATACTCGAACTATCATTGCCTTGCTCAAGACTGTTCTTCGCTTACAGAACAATTTATCAACAGAATACTAATCTACCATTTTTTTTTACCCACTATACTACATCTAGGTGCCCACCAAACCCAGAAATCTACAAACTAGGCTGAAAAATTGAGTCATAGAAATGGCCGAGAATAATCAGACATCTCACCAAAAGAATAAAAACAGAAAACACTCTCAAGCTGAAATTGATAAAGGGGAGATGACCGGAAAATCCAAAATCTGGCACACCTATTTTTTTTGGACGGAAATGAACAGCCATAGAGAAGTGCCTCCAACCAATCATTTAAGTTCTTTTGCGCTACTTGAAATGATCCTGCCTGATTATTGCAACAAACTCTGAATGCAAACTGTCCTCTTTCTGCTTCCATATTTCTCCGTTGGCATGTATTAACCATGATATTTGAGGGGAAAGTTGTGCGTACAAATCTGCAAGTAATATATGATATTTAAACTAATCAAAGACGTGCCCAAAAGCAACAAATTTCTGGTTGCAATAACTGCAACAAACAAGAATATATACATTCAGAATGTCTAGACTATGATAAGTCATCTTCTTCTATTAATGCTCTACCTACAGAAAGTGATAACACTATCTCCAGATCATCTCATAAACAGGAGAACAATGTCCTATTCCCTTTGAACGAGAGGCTATTTCCAATCAAAAAGCTGACAAATTCATTCTACAGAAGCACTTGAGCTCCATAGCAACAAAGAGATTTATCAAGTTTAAAAGAGCATCTACTGAAGGAGACAAGTTTATCCACACCTACTACTACTTCATAACAACAAAAAGAGAGTTATCTGAGTATCACCTAAAACTTTTATCACAATAATCAGTATGCATAACCTTTTTGCATTGTTGCACAGACTAGAATGATAAGGCACGTGGATTTTTTCTGATCAAGCTCAGTGTAAATACCTGTACTAGGAGGAGGATCTGGATCTCTTGTACTATGAAGAACCAATGTACCAGAGAGCACAGTTAAAAAGCCACAAAGCGCTGAAACTATGCTGCTAACACTCTGACCAGACCAATCCTGAGAGAAAGACATGACATTAGAATTAAAATGAGAGAAGGCCCCCTTGCATCCCGAACATAAACTTTCAGAATACCTTAAACATTATGGCACTGGCTAAAATTGTAAGTGATGTGAACATGGCATAATATATTGGAGAAACCACAGCTGTGTTAAATGTGTCCAATGCCTGCAAGAGCCAAATTCAGGCATTTGTCCAATTTACATTACAAGTCTAAGCCAAGATTCAATAACATGTAGTTTCCATAGTAATCCCTGTAATTATTAGCTCAACCATTTGAACAAATGCCAATGAGTGTTGCTTCATAAGTTCTCCAATTACAATTGTACTTGTAAAAAGAAATGGATATTGGTTCTAACTCAACCTCAAAAGATAGCTCAAGAGATCACCCATGTGGTGAGAATTGTCCAAAGCCATATTAAAAAGATCTCTTCACACACTACCCCACGCCCAAGAATGGAGATCTAGTGGTGGGCAATTTAATATGGGGAGCGTTGAAAAATGCTCTTTTACCAATTGTTGGTTTTTAGCAAAGAGATTTCGGAAAATAACAGAGCAAGACTGAGAGGAAAATGCTGCAATGCTATCAAAGGGAACTTTTTTATTCAACTTACTCTACATTTACGGGGAACTTAAAATTTTAAAAAAAAAACAGTAAAAATATGATCATTATCCTAGCCTGGAGTATCTCCAGAGAATCATATCTTACCTTCATCCGTATCCCAGTTTATATGACATACATTACCTTTTAGTCAGTCCCAAAAAGAATGACACATTTCCATATTTTGCAAATGTTTAATGACATTATCAACATTTTACCCATGCTGGGTCACACTTATTGGGCAAAAAGTCCACAAAAGTATATTCTTCTATTTAAAAATTCATTTCTTTTAAGGGTAGTTTTGGAACATTGCAAAGTCTTTTCATATTGCATTAACTTTGTGCCAAGTCAAACTAATATCACATAAATTGGGACAAAGGGAGTAACTAATTACTAGAACTTAAGGCTAGCTAGCTAACAAACTTTAACTAGGATTTATTTAAAAACAACACAGTTAAACAAAGTTACTGTAGTCCAAAAGCATAATTCTAATAGTACTCTCAGACTTCAAACATCACTACATACTATAAGGAGAAGTAGAAAGTCTACCTTATTTAAGTAATTTAGTTGAGTAATTATACATGTAACAGAAACCATCACAAACACCCAAGTTTGAAAATTTGCAGCTTGGTTTGAACCCTCCAATGTAAGCTTTATAGCTATACCGATAGCTTTGATGCTCATAACCTACAACAGAGCAACAAACAAGCTTAAAATGACTGCTACATGCAATTTTTACCAATTGTACTTCTGAGAAATTTAGAAGGACCAGTTCCAATATTTTCTTTACTTCTCATTCGGAATAATTTTACCATGTTTCATTGGCAACACAAGCACTCTCTAAGTCAGTTCGGCAAAAAGAACTGCAATAGTAGCTCAATTAATACAAAAAATTTAAGAGAGGAACCAATTCATAAACTGTTATTTATCAAGTCTTTAAAGCAAAATACATGAGAGTATTATTCATAAGATAGTGAATTCGATTGATAAAGAAGTCATAAAATAACTCGACCTCGAACTAACAAGATGTGACTAGATAAAAGCTTATCTCAACTAGCAACAAAGACTTGTTTTAAATTTATGTAAAAGACAAAAATTAATAAAATAAAGTAATAGCACTGCAATCTTTTATTGAGTTACACACCTACTAGTCATGGAAAAACAACAGCATCCCTGGATGCCTTATAAATTATAACAGATCAAAGAATAGTCATTTGTACAAGCATAGTGGCAGGAAAAGACATCTAGTGACATGCTAACACGTTACAGCACCCTAAAGCTCTGGAGTAATATTTCAAGTTCCATACATCCATTTATACCTAAATGAGAAGTTCTTTTTTACTTCAGTGACAACTAGCAATGGATCGAGGACCCAGGGGCAGTTTGACTCTTAACAACTTAAAAAACATGATCCATTTTGTGGTCAAATAATGCTATTCCAACACCACAGAGAAAGGTAGAATTCGGATTAACTTTAAAAGATAAGGCGTCTTGCAAACTGCCAATTTAGCTACACGGTTAACTCAGTCAGGTCAGAGCTACAGACTAAAGCACGGTTGTGACACATGTTTCTTCCCTTCCTTCCTTTTCTTTCTTAATTCTTGAGTAGAAGTAGAGACTCTGTAGGGATATAGATCAATACAATAGAGGCACTAACCGTCAAGGAACCAATAATGGAGCAAACACCAATATAGACCATGATATTTGTCCGACCATAGCGAGGCTCACAATACAAGACTAGTACCAATGTTATTGCAACTGCTGATGCAGTGTACAAAAGAAAAGCTGCAAAACAAAGAGTGGAACATCAAAAAAATGATATATCAGCAAGGCAAATAAGAATGATATTCAAGGAAATACAGCACAGTACATCACCACACCTGGTTGTGTAGCTAATGCCCATATTTCATCCACTGAATTGAGATCATGTTCACGAGGTGCATGAAGAACAATGACAACGGAACCTACTATACATAAAAGACATCCTAATACTCCCAGTTTCTTCAATTTTTCCTTCAGTATGAAATGTGCTAGAACAGCACTGCAGCAAAGCGCCAAATTATATGGAAGAAAACCGAATAAGCCATTTCCCAGAAAATAATAAAGTCAAGTGGAAATTTACCTCACAATTATACTTAAAGCTCCAAGCGGTGTCACAAGAACTGCTGGGGCATAAATGTAAGCCACAAAATTTGCAAATTCTCCAACAATCACTGCAAGGATTATGATGAACATTGCACTCTATATTAGAATAACAAATTCAGGAACATATTCTCTGACAAATAAAAAGCAATTCAAGACTTACTAGTTACCATCCCAATCCACCAAAGAGGCTCCCGTAGATAACCATATCCACCCGAGCCTTCAGCAAGAAACAAATATCTCATTGTCAAATAGACAGAGCAACAGAGTTCATATAATCAGCTTTTAAACTAAGTTCTATTTAATGCTGATACAGAAAAGCATCTTCTATATATAAACTTTACAAGATGTGCCCGATGTATCTACTTTTAATGTGGAAACTAGCTGATAAATTACAATGTCAAGGAAATTCATTCAGCTTATTACAGTGCAGAATGATTTAAAAAATCCATTACACTGATCATTTTCAGTTCTTATAGTCAAGATCCATTTATTATGTCTTGAGTTCATTTCTTCTCTGTAATACATGTATTAGTACTACCTAATACAGCAGTCTGTTTATTCGGAAATGATAGATCAAATAATTTGGAATTACCAACAACAATCATTTAGTGAAGCAGAAGCATGAGTGCATATATTTAAATTGCTGACCCATTCTACAGGTGGTAACTATCAAAGTATCAAAGGTATTAAGTTTAAGCAGGTGCTGCTGGAGTCACTCTGATTGCTAAAACAATGTCATTAATCCTAGATAACTGCCACCAAAATTCTAGGCAGCTGACTGGTCAACATTCAGAAGAATATGAATTCTTTTTCAAGTACCTCTCCAAGATTATTCAAGGACTACACTTACTTGCATGATAAGTGTGAAGTGTCAATTCCAATATAAGTAACTTGATATTCATTTTCCCAGAAATGTACACCCAATACTTCCCTTTCGGAGAGAAGTGCGAATTCCATTCCTTGAGTTCCAGAACAAGTTTTCTTTATTCCCACACCGATAACTGCTTTGTAAGATGCAATATCACCTTTTATAAGCAGTCATTGTGTATTAGTAATACTCACTGTGACTCTACATTTGCTGGAAGAGTTACCCCATTGCTCTTATTTTACAGTCGGGCACCTACAACATGGTGTACCAACAGAGGATAACATAGTCTTAGACTGTACTTAAGCAGAAAAAAAAATGAAGTAAGAATTTTCAGGTGTAAAACATGTGTTTCACCCGCAAAACTAAAATGGGGACAGCAGAAAAGCAGGTACCACCATACCAGTATAAAAGAAACCCAACATCATCAGTCTGTTGCCACTTGATATTTCAAAGTAAGAAGTAAAGAACAATATATTCATCAAGCATAATCTCCAATTCCATACATCTAGAAACAGCATCTGATATACTATAAACTTTGATTACTATGCCTCTTGGCTGATGGTAAATTGGTAATGCAGTAAAATGGTTAGAAATATCAATCTTCAATTGACTAATTTTGACTTGATCATATTATTCAGTGTCATCTATATGAGTCCACTATATCCATTCTACATATCTGGGCCCAAATCAATTTCAATACTACAAGAATTTTATATAAAGAAAAACTGGGGGTTTTTTAGAGTTGAGAGATTCTCCAAATGTCACACTTCTTTTTTGTACACTAACATACAAGGTTTTAACCTTATTCCCAATTAGCTAGCGTCATCTACAATAAATCATTTACTTTAACTGTGATTCTTACCTAAATTGCCTTAGTTGAGAGATTGTAGGGGTTTTGTGGTCATTGTTAGGATCGAAATTACCAGGTGTCATGAAGAAGCTAATAAAGCAAACATTGGACTATGATAAATAATATAACAAAGAGACATATACCAATACAAAAAAATTTAACATGAGAAATTCACAAAGATAAAAAAAGAGTACAAACATATAAAGAGAATAACCCCACAAAATTCACTCGTAAAGAAGTTTACTTTTGCCCTAAACAAAACTCTCTTGAGACTACATTGTGGATGCTCTAAATTGAGAAGGAAATCCTCAATTAATAGAAATTCAAAACCTGTTCTTCCAAGAAAAGGATTAGCCAAATATGGAAACTTTATATTTTCCTAATAAAATCTAGTTATCCTAAATGTTATATCCAAATATGATAAATAAATTAGGGCAAACACCTACAACTACTTGCGTTTGTATAATTTTAAGCAAGGTCAACCTTCCTAACCTTAGCAAGAAGTAATGCATTGCAACACACACATATAAAGAACTGAGCATATTAAACAACTTCAGCAAAACTACAAGGTAGAAGAAAACACACAAACATCGGCAAACTGAATGGGGACACAACTAAACCTCCATGAATCCACCACTAGAAGCATTGACATAGTTCAAAATCAACAAAAAGCAATAAATTATTGACAATTAGACCTAAAAACACTTTGCTATCAAGAAAATGAATTACTCACTGGCCCGAGTACCAGAGGCGCCTGCCTTCTGAAGACCCTTCTTCTTGATAATGAAACTGGAACCAATAAAAGCGCTAGACGCCACAGCCAATCCAAAACCAGTCAAATTAGCACTGTACATGATCCCAATATTATATCTAAACTATTGGGCAACAATTTTGGAATTTAATTCTCATCTAAACTTCCCAAGAACAAAACTTTCAACACCCAAAAGGTTTCCCTGGATATACTCGACAAGACAACACTCAAGTAAGACTAAAATAACAAGAAAAACGAAATGGGCAAGTTTGAAAAACTTGAAACCACTGTAGCTTTACTCAATTACCCCAAAATTGTAGAGCTGAGAATGGAAAAACAGCAAGAAAAACAAAATGGGTATGTGAGAAAATTGGCGAAAACAGGTTTGAAATGGTGAGCTAACAGTGCAAGCTCGTTATAGACAATAATGGAAAATAGTATTACAATAAGCATAATTTTGTCATGCTTTGATTCGTTGCTTTGGGTTGATTTGGCTATGGTATGTCTTCGTCAATTGGGCATAACTATGAATAAATCATACATTACGTGTAGCTTTTAATTAAGTGGTTTATTATAGTTTAATTATTTAAATTAGGTAGCTTGTAAAGTGTGGTTTTCAAAAAAATAAGTTGATTTCTAATTTATTTTTTTATGATTTGTTGGTGAGTTGAAATGTTTGTTAGTGATTGATTGACGAATAATTTTATTTTCTTAGAAAATATCTTTTATTTTTGCTAGAGATTATAAAATACTTTTTAGGAAAATAATTTCTGACCCAAAATCAAATTCGATAACTGATTCAAGACCCAATCTCGACACTCGAATCGAGATACGACCCAAAGATCAATTTGAGATTCAATCTCGACACTCGATCTGGGACTTAACCCTAACTCTCGACCCAGGACGACCTGGAATTCAAACTGAGACCCGACCACGACCCTGACCACAAGACTCAAACCGGGATGCGATATCGATGACCGATTCAGGATCTGACCAGGGAACTGACTCCGACTTCTGATCTAGGACCCTACATTTGACCCGAAACCCGACCCTAACCCTGACATCCGAATTGGGACGCAATCCTAACGATCGATCAGGGATCCAACCTAGGATCTGATCAACTCCCAAATCTGGGACACGACATTCGAAATGGGACTCGACTTTTGAATTGGGACTCAACCCTAACACTCAACCTCGAGTTCTGACTCAGGACTCGACCTCGAGTTTTAACTCAAAACTCGACCTCGGGTTCTGACTCAAGACTCGACCTCGAGTTCTGACTCAAGACTCGATGTCACGACCCAAAAGTACCCCCTAGACGTAACATGGCATACTTGACCCCGGAGGGGTCGCAAACATCCCTTAGCAAAATCATAACATAAGATCATAGAAAGTACGGGAAAATTTAAAACTTCTTTAAACCATACAATCGAAAACATTTTCCATAAACAAGCGGAAGTCTTTACTAATTCTTTGTCTCAAACCATCTATTAAAACTTTTGAATAAAAAACTTGGGAAAGTTACCATCATCCGTTCTAGCTCTTTTCCCCTCCCTATTTACTTTCTTAAGCTTTTGCTCCTCAATTTGTTCAGCATGAACCATGAGGCTTGAAATATTCATACTAGGGATAAGCATTGCCGAACGACACTCATTTTCTACCAATTCGAACACTCCCATCACAAATTTATTCATTCTAGCCCTTGAGACCACCACTAAAGTTGGAGCATACTTGGATAGTTGGGTGAACTTAAGAGCATACTCATTCACACTCATACCTCCTTGACGAAGATTAATTAATTCTTGCATCTTTCGTTCCCTCAACTCTAGGGGGAAGAACTTATTTAGGAATGCTTTTTTAAACCTTTCCCACTCTATTGGGCTCGCTTATACCAGCCTACTATCTTTCCATTGTTCATACAATATTTGAGTTATATCCCTCAATTGATAAGCGGCTAGTTCCGCTTTCTCTATCGTAGTCAAGCCCATGATGGCAAACACCTTATACACCTCGTCTTTAAAACCTTAAGAATCTTCTTACATCTTGGAGCCATAAAACTCCGGAGGGTTCATCCTCAAAAACTCCCTTACTCACTCTAGAAGCACCTATCCCCCTTATTGGGTTTGCCAGAGCCACAACATCTCTATTGGCTTGCATCGTCAAGGCTTGAGCCAATAATTGCATAGAAGCCTTAAATTCCGCTAGGGTGGCATTCCCAATTGGAGGGTCATTTGGAACTTGAGGAGGATCTTGGTTTGGGACTTGAAGAGGAACCTCTTGTTCACCATTGTCTTCATCATCCTTCCTAGCATTAGCCCTAGTATTTTTCATAACCTGAAAAACCACAGGGCAAAGGTTAGGAGAAAGACCTACTAGATCTAAACTCTATAGCACGACTTTAGAGAATGAAGAATAAGATTTCCTAAGCATCCAATAGCCTCTTATTCATAAATGTGGCGCACTTAACATTTATGAACAAGACCCTACTAGACGTTGTTTGAGACAATTCTAGAACCATTCTAAACCTTGTGCTCTAATTACCAAGTTTGTCACGACCAAGGGGTACCTCCTAGACGTAACATAGCGTACTTAACCCCGAAGGGGTCGCATACAAGGCCTTAGCAAAATTATAACATAAGATCATAGAAAGTACGAGAAAATTTAAAACTTCTTTAAACCATACAATCGAAAACATTTTCCATAAACAAGAGGAAGTCTTTACTAACTCTTTGTCTCAAACCATCTATTAAAACTCTTAAATAAAAGACTTGGGACGCAGCCCACATAAATGTCTAAAACATAAGGAAAATAACATAAAGGAACATAAGGGGTTTGTCCTCGAAGCTATGAGGACTCACCAATTCTTCAACTCTTCTTGCACCTTAGGAACCTAGCCTACAAAGCAACTCAATCTCTAACACCCTACATTTGATTAGAATGTAGGCAATATGCATTAGTACAAAATGTACCAAGTATGAAAGCTAACACAATATCATAAGAGCATCTCAAAATGGTTAGTCAACATAAGACATAAGCATAAGAGATAATAACATAATCATAGCATAATCTCCAACATAAGCATCATATAATCATAAGCCAACATAAGGCATAATTAATGAGCATAAGAGATAAGTCATATTCATATAAGCATAATTGACTCTTAGTCATCTATACCATAATAGCACCATTCTCAAGTAACCTCAAAAGCATACATGTGCAAAGCATGGATAGCATCCCATAATACTACCCAAGCCAAGTACCCTTTTTTAGTCATTTTAATCATAGTCTATATACATGGTCAACTCTTAAGCTTCTTTACCATAAGGGTATCATACTCCTAAGTAACCTCAAAAGCATACATGTGCAATGTATGAAAAGTATCCCATAATACTATTCACACTAAGTATCACCTTGAAGTCAGCATAGTCATACTTACCGTCCATTAGTTTCACTCTTTAGCTTACTTCATATAGACAAGGGAACTACCATCTTTAGTCAAACATATCATGGAAAGCAACTATAGCACAGCCCGATCTTAAAATACACCACTCATAAGAACTCTTTCTTGAATGACCCTAAGTCATACTTGTGCAATGCACGAATAACACCCCATAGTACTACTCATGCTAAGTACTACTTTTAGGTCCTCATACTAATACTTCTTGATTTGGAACCTAGTTTCTCTCTTTAACTTTTAGAACACTATGAGGTACTCTCTTAAGCACATCTTAGTTCATTATTAGATTGAACCTATGAGATACTACTTTTAGCTTGTCCAGGTTAATTCATTGAACACTATGAGGTACTTCATTAAGTACGTCTTAGTTCAATTATGTTTTAGAACACTATGAGATGCTTCTTCAAGCATGTCTAAGTTCATTGGATATGGAGATTGCTACTAGAAACCTTAACTCAACTATGTGAATGCTTCCATCTCATAAGACCTAACTTTGGGAAAACCCACACTCTACTACGTAAGAGTTCCCTCTTTATCTTGGATAGTCCTCACATCAACTAGGTGTGGTTCTCCTTTCTACTTGGAGTCTGGACCCTATCTTGTGTGACACTACATCTCATCTCCAATATCCACTTGGAGCCAAGCATACACCCCAAGGTTTACTTGTTAAGCCTTGCTAAACTTTCATATCTCATGGAAGGATGTCATTGACAACCAATCCATGTTCAAGATATTCTATCACTTAATACTTTCAAACATTCATAAGGTAGGTTAGGTGAGTATAGGCCTTTCACCATAATCCAACCTATTAGACTTCTATTCTCTTTTAGGCTTACTCTCAAGCCCAAGTGATTCAACATTCATGACTACAAGTCTTACTCTCAAAGATTTACTTCATTCTATCATCATTCATATCTAGATTACAAGACATTCAAGTAATAAGCTTCATCTTAAGCAATTATCATCACATTCTTCATTACTAGGTGATTCTTAGTCATAATTCATTATAAAGGCTCAATTCCATCTTTACTAGTCAAGACACATCATATTCAATAGAGTCTAGTTCAATTCATAATTATATGCCCCTAACCTTGAACTATTACTACTCATGCCATTGATTTAAGAGAATCACTTTTGAACCTTCAATTTGACCTCTAATGGCATAAACCCACAAATATCACATTCATCAATTTAGACTAGGGTTTACCATATAAATCACATAATTCATCATAATATCACTAAACAAAGCTAAATCAACCATAATTAGGTATTATCCACTAGATTGGAATCATACCCACATCCTACCCACAATGTAAGAAGAACCCTAGTTAGATTTGGGTTTTTGATCCACAATTAGAGGATTACTAAGAGGGCTCTATGGGTGGAAGAACCCATAGATGATAAGCTAAACATACCTTAATCAATGCCCTAGCACAAGCCTTTAGCAATGGAACCTTTGATCTTGACCTTTGCTTCAAGCCCTAGCTTCTTTTTCAATTGAGGTCTTTCTAGAGAGAGAAATATTTGAGAGAGGAGTGATTTGGGGTTTTGATTTGGGTCTAGTGTAAAGTGACTTCAACTTGGGGCTAATGACTTAAAAGTGTGTGTGTATATATACATATATATATATATATATATAGGTGTATAAAACACATATAAAATGACCTCATTAATTAACTACACATTTTGGAATTTACTAAATTAACCTCGACTAGGCAGCCATGGTGCCAGGCACCACTCCCCTCTTCACGAGCCGTTAAGGGAACCACGGCCCATGGTGGTGCCCGTGGTCCCTTGACCAGCGGTTCCCCTCAACTTTCCAAGCTCCCACAATTCTAAGGCATGACCACGAGCTTTCCTACGAGCCGTGATCATGACCACTGGCCGTGAAGTGGCTCGTTGTCCCTTGGATAGTAGCTAAACTCCATGGCTTCATCCCTCATAAGGCTAAGGGGTCTTCACGGACCGTGGTCATGGCCACTGGTCGTGAAGGTAGTCGTGAACCCCTTGGGCAGTAGCTTGCCAAGGTTGGGCAGCATTGGCCCCTTAGCTTGAGGTTGCCCTTTTGCCTTAGCACTTGCCCTTCACATGCTCAACCAAACTCTAAATGATCTTCTAAGCTACAAAGTCTAACACGTACCTTGACGTTCAACTACTAAACCTCTTCATTCCAAGCACGTAAAGTCTCATCTACGACCAAAATTCCCAACATCACCATGTAGAATCCTAGCTTTTGGCTCTAGTTTAGTCTACTAATTTCCGGGGTGTTACACTCGATCTCGAGTTCTGACTCAAGACTCGACTTTCAAAGAGGGATATGATCCCAACTCTCAACTCGAGATGTGACTTCTGAATTAGGATCCGACCTCGATCTTGACTTAAAACTTGACTCCAACACCTGATTCGGAACTTAACCCTAACACATGTCTCGAGATCAGACCTCGAATCCTAACCCAGATCCGACACCAAATCGAAATCCAACCCCGATCCAATTCGGGACTCGAGAGTTTGTTCTTCTTTTATAATATCACATTATATTTATATATTGATAGGTATTATGAAGGACTGTTTTATTCCTTCAATGAGTCACTCACTAGTCTCCCAGGCCCCTTGATACCATCAAAATATATTTATATATTGGCATGGTATCTTGAAGAATTGCTTCAGTCCTCTATGATATAATCATAATCTATCTATATATTGACATGGTATCACTGAGGTTTGCTTTAGTCCTTAATGATATTATTTCAGTATATAGTATTTCTATGTTATAATGGTATCATTTATGTTTGTTTCAGCCCTTTCATGAGACCCCCCTTACTCATGTGATACCATCATAGTATATTTGTATATCAACATGGTATCATTGAGATATCCTTCATCATTCAGTAAGATACTCATCAGTCCTTCATGATACCATAATAATATATTTATATACTATTATGGTATCATTGAGGTTTGCTCCGGTCCTTCATTGAAACTCTTCAATCCTTTATGATGTCATCGCAATATATCTATTTACTGACATGATATCATTGAGGTATATCATTTTTAGCATATATGATACCCTATTATATACTGGTAAAGTATCATAGAAAATTGGTTCATTCCTTAAAAATGAGGTTCAGTCCTTAATGATATCATTCTGAGGTAAAGTTTCATAGAAAATTGGTTCATGTCTTAAGAAAGAAGTTCAGTCCTTAATGATGTCAACCCGATATATATCATATACTGAAATAATATCTAGATGATAAAATTTATTTTTATATTTCAAATTTTATATTTGTTTTAACAAGTTTTACTTGTACATGAAAAGTATTTATAGATATAGTGTCATATTTTGGATGTGAAATAAAAAATAAAAAACTCCTATTAATTCCAACAAAAGCCACCGTGGGCCTAAATCCAGTGTCTAAGTGGGCTAAGACAATTCTCAAGCCCATGACAACCCCTCATAAAAGCTTTTACCTTCTTTTTTTTTGGGAATACACTCATAGATATTCATTCAATTAAAATAATTTTACAGAAAAGTATCGACTAATTAACAGAAACAAAATAGACTAGAGCATAGGGTGGATTTGATCAAACAGGTAATTCAATGTATATACATAGATCTTTTACCCTTTCCTTGGGAAAACACACGGAGAATCACTAAATAACTTTGGCCTTCGCCTCGACGGAACATTTCAAATAGCTTAAGATCACTACGTATAATAGTCTAATTTCTCTATCTCATGTTGTTTTGACTAACATTTAGAATACGTATTGACTTGAACGTCAAACTAGTTAGTTTTCATAGTCATTTTAGGTGGGTCGGATCAAGAATTGAATCGGGCTAAGGGTTGAGTTATAAATAAATTTAAATATTGATTTTAATTTATTTATTTTTCTAAAAATTTGAAAGTGTCACGTCTATAAATAGGTATCAAAAAATGTATTTCCACTAAAATAACCATGAAAATTATCTAGGCAAAGTCGGATGACTATGGAAACTAACTACACAAAGTTGAATAATTTTTTAAAACAAAATAATGTTGAGTGACTTTGATAGCCAATTAGCAAAGTTGAGTGATCATCTAGCTATGCATTCAACTCCGGAGAAGAGGTTAAGACACGAAACACAAAAAGTGCTCTCACAATAAGCATAAAAAGATTAGGAATATGTGATCTATTAATGACCTTAGAGTTAATTATATATCAGTAGTACTTAGTTTCTAATTGTAATATAAATATTGCAAGATCAATGCATGATAACACGACGATTATTCTTTGTAGCACTCAATTTATGTAATATACAAATGTTTCTTCATCACTTTGAAAAGAAGTTAGAGGATCCAACATAAATAGTGGTCAACAATATATTGTTCTTTTGTATTTTATATTTTTTTGGTCAACAAGATATTTATATTAAATTACTCAATATGCATCAATACATAAAAGAGATAGCGTTGAACATTTGTTAGCAGGGTTAGGGGAGGAGATATATTAGTAGTAGACTAGCTAGTAGTACTATTACAATCATTCGAGATACACGATGGCTTAGTAAGTCTAATAAAAAGAGTTTTCATTTTATCTATCTTTAATTTATCCGAGACAAATATCGATGAAACTTGGAGATAACAACTTTCTAACACCAAAGAAAATTAATTTATGTAATTTTAGATTCTTTTCTTGCTAAAATATTTGTCACTTAGTTCACCTCGTTGAAGCTTTGATGTAGTGTGTGTGTTTGTTTATGCAAAGTTTTAATTCAAAGAATTTTTCTTTATTTATAATTAAAGTTTGAAAAAAGGGATACTTTAAAAAGTGAATGCTTGTAAATCCACTATGTTAAGATATATAAAACACTTTTAAGATTCATCCGTCAATATTTTATCTCATGTAAGGTTCCTATAATAAAGAAAATTAGACAGAAAATTGTACTATACCACTGATATGGCCTATGGCCTATGAGTTGTGGTGCAGTAGTAGTCGAGATTGTTTCACGCTTAATCAGAAGTTTTGGTTTTCGAGTCTTGAATATGGAGAAAATTTTATTGAAAGTATCACTCTCAATGAATCATACAGTACACGATCCAAATTTAATCGAAACTTGTGATATTAAAAAAAATTAAAAAAATTGCACTATACCTTATTCATGTGTCACTAGAAAAGATCATGGATGTATAAAATTAGGAGTTGTTTTTTAATAATTTTCTTAAACAATTAATTTTCTAATAAAACAATTTCAAATCATGAAACTTTAACAAAATATATGCTTTCTTCCTTTATCAATTTGACTTTCTTATTATATTAATGGAATTATTCTTCAGCTAATGCTTTTATAAAACTAATCCCTTACGTTTTGTTCTCTTCAACACTCTTGTAATAGGATATCTTTTAGTAAAAATAAATCTCAATTTTTACAGTTATTATGTTAGAAAAAAGTAACAACTCGTAAGTTTGAGGCTAGAAAATCTTACAAATTTGATGCATTTTAGTGACAGATATAGTACTGATCTATTTAAAATGAATTATTATTCATTAAAAATAAATAAATATATATGTGTGTGTGTTGAATTGATCTCATCATGATCAACTCAAATGCAGTCAAAAGTCATGCGAGTTTTGCTTCAATTCTACATGAAAAGAAGAAAAGAGAACATGATTGTATAGTAATTAGTACATAGCATAAATAAATATAATATCACATATGAAAAATATTAGTATAGCAAATGAAACTAAAAATATGAAAGAATAAATTACCAATTGATCATATTATGTTAATTTCATTAAGTACATAAAATTGAAAATGGTTGAAAAGAAGAAATGAGTTAAAGAAGAACAAGTTCTGAAAATTATATAGTAAGTAAAAAAAAATTATAACTCCTAAAAAAAGTTATCTTTGAAATTAAGTACATAAACTAGAGTATACTTTTTTGGAGTACATCAATTAGAGTATACTTTTTTCATGTTCCATTATTAGCGATATTCATATTTTTTTTATTTGAAAGTGTAATGTAAATTTAGCCATATGAGAAAATATGTAATGATGGAGACAATTCTAACACTAAAAATTGTTGGATTCTATATCTTTTTTTATCATAATTGCACAATATAAACATATGAGATTATTTTTGGACCAAGTAGAAAGGATATCCTATATTTTCATTTGAAATTCCACCAAGTTACACAACTTAATGCTACTACTACTGTCATCCTCCAAATATCAAAATTCAAAATCAATCATCATATGTTCAATCAAACACTAAAATAATTTATGCATTAGCTTTATATATTATTAGTATACGTATTTTGTTTGGTACACTTCTTCGATCTATGTATAACTAATGTTTGTATTAGTAATACACTATATTGTGTATTGGAGAGTGTATTAGTAACAGTGGCAGAGTCAAAATTTTCGTCAAGGATGTTCATACTTTAGAACAAGTAAAAAAAATAAACCTTGCTAATATGGATTTTACTTAAAAAGTGGAACTTAACTTTTTAAAAAAATAAAATGCTTAAGTTTAGGCTTGAACAAATGCCTCCGAGGCGAATTTGAACAACCTTAACTAGTGGGCTATCTTTTTTTACTATGTCAAGAGTGTTCAACAATTAGCATATATATCCAAAAATATTGATATTTAACATATATACTCACAAAAAATTTCTGACGAAGGTTGTTCATCTGACCACCCTTGTTAAGGTCTAGCTTCACCCCTGATTAGTATTACTATGGATTTATGTGCATTAGTAATGCCATGAGTTCTAATGCATGCATTAGCAATTAGCATGATTAAAGACACAATTGTCCCTCAAAAACTTTTTTACATTCTTTCGACTATATTTGTGGAGGGTATTTTTGTAAGCAAATATTTTTAAATTTTTTTTTATGCAATGCATGATATTTTTAGTACAATCAAACACTGCATAATAAAAATTTCAACATAACTAATACAAGCATTACTAATACATTATATTTTACATTATTCTTATACACTTTACCAAACGACTCCTTAATGCTTTTATCTCTTAGAGTCGTTCAATTTTATTTTGTCATATAAAAATCACTCAATAATGACAATTATTTTGGACTCATATTAATTTTGTTTTGTAACAGAAAATTAAAGTCACTCCATTATTATCATTTCATCTACACATTCAACCACTTGGAGCGTTATTTTTAATAGATATTGTTGACTTGATTTTTCTTATGATAAATGCTAAAAAAAATAAAAGGTTATTTATTTGTGTGATTTTTTTATTAAAAAAAACAAAATTAAGTAACTTTATGAGATAACTACATTTATCGAGTGACTTTTATGTTACAAAAATAAAGTTGAGTAACTTTTCAGTAAAACATCTATTAATATTCTCTGTCATTATCAAACACATCCTAAAAAAATAAGTTAATTACAAGGCAGTGAATGAAAATGACATAGAGTGGGGTAGTGAAAAATATACGGATAACCAATTTTAGATTTAAGATCCTCATTTAAATCATAGATGTATTTTATAACTTTTTTGTTAGATTTTCACTTTAAAAATACTTTCAATTTACACAACTGAAGTTGAAAATTTTGGTCCAAAACTAAAATTTATGCCTGAGGAGTATTAAAAATATCTCCAATTATTGTGCAATCCCAACTGCATAACTTCAGATTGATTCAACAATTGTCCATATCTACATATAAAAAAAAAAAAAAAAAAGCAATTGACAATTAACATCATTAGCTTATTGAGTCATATGTTTTTTTTTTATATATTATACTCCATATATAAAAACGAAAAGCATATCGAGGAATATTATATCTAAGTCCTAATAATATTCAATTTATTATCTTACAAAATTCATGTGCATACAAAATAAGGCGGCTTTAAGATAATTTTATAAAATAGCTAGCAATTTATGTTAATTCTTCTTGAAAGAAAATTAAATGAAGCATCTTAGACCCTTCCAAATCAACTTCCATTTTGAAGAAAGAGAACAAAAACTCGAGCAAGTTTTTGGATAAAGACATCACATAATTTTATAATTTTAAATATTTTTCTCTGATTATCAAAATATTTATAATATTATATGTTTATTTTTTGCACTTAAAATACACCTAGGATAACATCAAGTTTCTTTCAGTGGGGTTAGGAGCATAATACAAGATAAACATAATTTTTGCCCATTGTTTTGTTGAACTTCTCTCCGATTAACTTTCTGTTACATATTAGTTGTCATATTTTTTTTCCTGTGTCTTTTTGAAATTATACATAAAAAATATTGTATTTCATTAATTTATTCTTAACTCTTATTTACATTTTAAAAATTATATAAAATTTATTCAGCAATGTGTTGATAGACTCATATACTATGGAGTATGATGTTGATAGAATGAGAGATTTTCGAGGCAATTCAAAAAGAAAAGACAACCGTATGAGAGTTTGTTTGCCCTTTGAGGTAAGTTTATAAGTATTAATTTTTTAAACTTTTGGCTTGAAATTAAGATACTTTATTGTATAAAGCATGCTATGGATCGGACGTATTGTATAAAGCATGCTATTTTTTTTCATAAATTCATTTCTATTCATTGTCTGTTCATGAAGATGTTGAGATGAAAAACATGGCATTAAAAATGACGGATAAGTTTGATAATAATGTCTTTCAATATAGAAGACTTACTCACTATGTTCCTAATTACTTGTCCACTTTTGAATTGATTAAGAAAATAATTATTGACATGGTGAGTTTATCATTTCACCCCTATTAATTATGAAGTAATGAATTAGGGTGTGTTTGGTATGAAGGAAAATGTTTTCCTGAAAAACAAGTAGATTTTTGACTTATTTTCTCATGTTTGGTTGGTGAGTAGAAAATATTTTTTAATGTTTGATTTATGAATGAAAAATATTTTTGAGAAAATATCTTTTATTTTTACTAGAGAGTAGAAAATAATTTGAAATTGAAAATACTTTTTAAAAACAAAATTAATTTTTTTTTGGGGGTGGTAGGGGGGGCAAGCCTGGGGGAGGGGTCGAGTGTAGGGGTGAAAAAAATAAAAAATTGAAGTTGAAAATATTTTTTAAAAA